>VOQZ01001837.1:0-37265 GCA_008079305.1 Phytophthora palmivora
GTGCGAGTATGAGTTGTGTGTATGTGGTGAGTGTGAATTTTGTGTTGTGCGGGTGGTTGTTGATATTGGCGGTCGTATAGCTCAGTCGGTAGAGCACAGTGCTAATAACGCTGCGGTCCAGGGTTCGAGCCCCTGTATGACCATTTTGCTGCCTTCGTGCATCCGTTTCGCAGCTGCCACGCTTCGGTTGCGCCTTTGGAAGCCTCGTGGCTGCTGGTCAGTTCGTTGTGGCCCACGGACGGCGGTCTGCGGCGTACCAAGTTTCCCGAAGCGACGGGCCTGACGCGGGTCGATGTGTCGACGGCTCGGCTTGCTCGCGTACGACAATGTTGTTGGTACGTGCTCGGACAACGGTTGATATGTCTAGGAACAGGTGGTGGTGTGTCGATGCGTGTGCATTCGTGGAAAGGGTCAGACTAGCGCTCTGGGCATCCGCTACGCGGATGCTTCGTTTTACTTTTGTTGGAGCTCGTAATCTCATACGATAGTTGAACGAAGTGTGTTTGTTGAGTGTTGTAACAGTACCTCTACAAACTTCTATTTGTTAGCACTTATGGTTTCGTGTGCAAAATAAATCAAAACTACTGAATTTTGTTGTACCCTGACCTCAGAAGTATTTACCATAGGGAAATGTTCCTGTATCACGTTGAAAGATCTTCGCCAACCTCACTTAGAGATTTACTGAAGTACCGCGCATAAATTATGTTATCGTTATCATGAAAGTATCCGAAGAAATAGATATGCAGCAATCTAGACGATCGCTGTTGAAACTGGTGATTATACGTAACGACCGATCTTGATTGTAGGGAGTCTATCCAATTAAAAAAACTGGAACTATATATTGGGGAATAGATTGACGCAACGTATCTGCAGCTCCATGTCATATGATGTTGTTTTCACTTCTGGGACAGGGCACTCAGCAACTTGTAGCGCGGTAGTTCAGACATTGCGCCAGCGCCAGCAACAGCGCAGGTAGTGACAAATCCATTTTGTAGCAACGAAACTCGCTGAACATAGATGCAGAGATGTTGACCCGCATGTTCACTGTAGCGTGGCAATCTTAAGTGCTATGCTGCCTATATCAAAACTATACCCATACCGTAGTAGCTTTGATAACTGCTGTAGATGATCTCTCACACATCTGCGCAAAGTTGGACTAATTTACATCTAGGCCTTCAACAGCACTCTTAATTGTAAGATGATTGAAATCACTGAATGTTACCGATCTCCATTTTGATCCCACTTAACTTGCTGCTGGCTGCCGATCTCTGTCATACGCTAGGCTGTGTGGATCGTGATGTTCGGAATCTGCAGTATTATCGTATCCACTGCGTTACACGCTGCTATCAGAAAGTAGAATTCCTATTAGATTGGCAATTGTGGTAATAGTATAGCGTGTGCTACTTCGCAGCTGCCGAATCACTGTAATAGTGTAACTGTCGCGATAGCTGCAGCCGAAGTCTGTGTCATCAGCGCTGGTAGATAGTTGTGCAGAAGAGGTAAGCGCTCGAGTTGTGTGTAACATTCACCTGCATCAACATGAAGCGCAAATGGCTTGATGAAGCTACATAAATAGTCTAGGTTTACTCGAGATGCGCGTCTGAGCGCTCCAACTGCGCACGCATAGCTAGAATTATATACTACGTAGTCAGCACTATAGCACATGTACTAACACACGTCGTTAAAAAACTTGCTCAAGTTTCGCCACATTAAAATGGATCAAGCTGCAGCTGTTAGATAGCTTAAAGTGCGAGTTGAAACGAAAAAACGGAAAATTATACTAAAAATACCATATCTTCTTGACTTACACTATTCTATCTGCCTGCAGAGAGCGGTGTTTGCACCCTGAACACTAACACGGTTTCGCCAGCCAGTACATATCAATTGGATGACGCGGCCAGTTTAGTATAGCAGTTTTACGGTGCTGGTGGTTTTAGTATTAAATAAAAGAACAAAAAACAAATATCATTATAATAGATACTGGTAGAAAAAATGATTGTCCAAAAATTTGGGTTCATACAGCACTACTGTTCGATTTCAGTTAAGTTCGACGACGCTCCAGCTAAGTGCGAATCATAATGCGGACAGTGCTATTTTTGTAATTTCGTGAAAGAAAGGTCCAGTCAATAGGATAGGCGCAGTTGCTTTGATGGGTGAAAAATGTATAGAGACGCGCTCCAAAAAAGATGCCAACCGAAAGGCTCAGTCCGGTGGAGAGGGGCGTGACCGAAGGACAGACAGACAGACAGACAGACGGACAGACAGAGCTCAATTTTAAGGTGCGGGAAAAGACAGACAGACGGACAGACAGAGCTCAATTTTAAGGTGCGGGAAATAGCGCTCTGTGCATCCGCTACGCGGATGCTTCGTTTAACTTTTGTTGGAGTATCTGATACCAAACGATAACTGAACGAAGTGTAATTGTGAGTGGTTGAAAAAACTCCACTTACCAACGTGTACGTTTTGTATTCCAACTTTGGCTACGTTTTTCACGTGATACTATACAACATTCAATTGTTATTGCTGTAAAAATCTTGTAATTAATGTCACCCCACCCCAACCTGACCTCAGAAGTATTTACCATAGGAAAATGTTCCCGTATCACGTTGACAGATCTTCGCCAACCGCATTTACCGATTTACTGAAGTACCGCGCATAATTTATGTTATCGTTGTCATGAAAGTATCCGAAGAAATTAATATGCGGCAATCTAGACGATCGCTGTTGAAACTGGCAATTAAACGTACCGACCTATCTTGATCGTATGGAGTATATCCAATTTAAATAACTGAAACTATTTATTAGGGAATAAATGTATGACTGCAACGCAGCTGCCGCTCCATATCATACGATGTTGTTTTCACTTCTGGGCCAGGGCAACTCAGTCACTTGTAGCATGGTAGTTCAGACATTGCGCCAGCGTCAGCAGTAGCACAGGTAGTTAAACGCATTTTACTTGTACAACGAAACTTGCTGAACATAGGTGCAGAGCTGTTGACCCGCATTTTCACTGTTGCGCGGTAATCTCAAGTGCTACGCAGTCTATATCAAACTATATCATACCGTAGTTGCCATGATAGCTGCAGTAGATAATCTCACTCAAAGTTAGACTAATTTACACCTAGGTCTTCTAATGTACTCTTGATAGTAAGATGATTTAATCGCTGCATGTTATATAAATGATTAGACTAAGCATCAAACTCGCTACTTGCTATAGCTCCATTCTGATCCTACATAACTTGCTGCTGGCGGCCGATCTCCGTTATGCGCTTGGCTGTGTGGATCGTGATGTTCAGAATCTGTAGTATTATCGTATCCACTGCGTTACACGCTGCTATCAGAAAGTAGAATTCCTATTAGATTGGCTATTTGGTAATAGTATAGCGTGTGCTACTTTGCAGCTGCCGAATCACTGTAATAGTGTAGCTGTCGTGATAGCTGCAGCCGAAGTCTGTGCCACCAGCACTGGTAGATAGTCGTGCAGAACAGGTAAGCTTCGAATTGTGTATAATATTCACCTGCATCAACGTGGAGTGCAAACGGCTTGGTGAAGCCACATAAATAGACTGATTTTATTCGAGATGCGCGTCTGAGCACTCCAACTGCGCACGCATAGCTAGAATTATATACTACTTAGTCGGCACTATGAACACACGTTCTAAGACAGCAGCGTCGTTAAAACAAAAAAACTTGTTCAAGTTTCGCCACATTAAATCAGATCAACCTGCAGCTGTTAGATAGCTTAAAGTGCGAGTTGAAACGAAAAAACAGACAATTATACTAAAAATACCTTATCTTCTTGATTTACACTATTTTATCTGTCTGCAGAGGGAGGTGTTTGCACTCCGAGCACTAACACACAGTTTGCCAACCAGTTCATATCAATTGGATGACGCGGCCAGTTTAGTAGAACAGTTTTACGATGGTGGTTTTAGTATTAAATAAAAGAATAAAAAAACAAATATCATTATAATAGATACTGGTAGAAATGCTTGTCCAAAATATGGGTTCAGAATGCAGTACTGTTCGATTTCGGTTAAGTTCGAGGATGCTCCAGCTAAGTGCGAATCATAATGCGGACAGTGCTATTTTTGTAATTTCGTGAAAGAAAGGTCAAGTCAATAGGATAGGCGCAGTTGCTTTGATGGGTGAGAAATGTATATAGCCGCGAACCAAAGAAGATGCCAACAGACAGGTTGAGTCCGGTGGAGAGGAGCGTGACGGAGTGACGGACTGACAGACAGACAGACAGAGCCCAATTTTAAGGTGCGGGAAATAGACGTGTAAAACCCTGATAGAAGGCGAGGCATTGGAGAGACGATAAGTGTCGACCGGTGGGAAGTATGTTGTGAGATGAATAGGAGTGTGTGAAGCAGCGCAAGCGGTGTGGAGTGGGGTGAAGGAGTGCGTGTGCGAGTATGAGTTGTGTGTATGTGGTGAGTGTGAATTTTGTGTTGTGCGGGTGGTTGTTGATATTGGCGGTCGTATAGCTCAGTCGGTAGAGCACAGTGCTAATAACGCTGCGGTCCAGGGTTCGAGCCCCTGTATGACCATTTTGCTGCCTTCTCGTGCATCCGTTTCGCAGCTGCCACGCTTCGGTTGCGCCTTTGGAAGCCTCGTGGCTGCTGGTCATTCGTTGTGGCCCACGGACGGCGGTCTGCGGCGTACCAAGTTTCCCGAAGCGGCGGGCCTAACGCGGGTCGATGTGTCGACGGCTCGGCTTGCTCGCGTACGACAATGTTGTTGGTACGTGCTCGGACAACGGTTGATATGTCTAGGAACAGGTGGTGGTGTGTCGATGCGTGTGCATTCGTGGAAAGGGTCAGATAGACGTGTGAAACCCCGATAGAAGGCGAGGCATTGGAGAGACGATAAGTGTCGACCGGGTGGGAAGTATGTTGTGAGATGAATAGGAGTGTGTGAAGCAGCGCAAGGCGGTGTGGAAGTGGTGAAGGAGTGCGTGTGCGAGTATGAGTTGTGTGTATGTGGTGAGTGTGAATTTTGTGTTGTGCGGGTGGTTGTTGATATTGGCGGTCGTATAGCTCAGTCGGTAGAGCACAGTGCTAATAACGCTGCGGTCCAGGGTTCGAGCCCCTGTATGACCATTTTGCTGCCTTCTCGTGCATCCGTTTCGCAGCTGCCACGCTTCGGTTGCGCCTTTGGAAGCCTCGTGGCTGCTGGTCAGTTCGTTGTGGCCCACGGACGGCGGTCTGCGGCGTACCAAGTTTCCCGAAGCGGCGGGCCTAACGCGGGTCGATGTGTCGACGGCTCGGCTTGCTCGCGTACGACAATGTTGTTGGTACGTGCTCGGACAACGGTTGATATGTCTAGGAACAGGTGGTGGTGTGTCGATGCGTGTGCATTCGTGGAAAGGGTCGGATAGACGTGTGAAACCCCGATAGAAGGCGAGGCATTGGAGAGACGACTAGCGCTCTGTGCATCCGCTACGCGGATGCTTCGTTTAACTTTTGTTGGAGTATCTGATACCAAACGATAACTGAACGAAGTGTAATTGTGAGTGGTTGAAAAAACTCCACTTACCAACGTGTACGTTTTGTATTCCAACTTTGGCTACGTTTTTCACGTGATACTATACAACATTCAATTGTTATTGCTGTAAAAATCTTGTAATTAATGTCACCCCACCCCAACCTGACCTCAGAAGTATTTACCATAGGAAAATGTTCCCGTATCACGTTGACAGATCTTCGCCAACCGCATTTACCGATTTACTGAAGTACCGCGCATAATTTATGTTATCGTTGTCATGAAAGTATCCGAAGAAATTAATATGCGGCAATCTAGACGATCGCTGTTGAAACTGGCAATTAAACGTACCGACCTATCTTGATCGTATGGAGTATATCCAATTTAAATAACTGAAACTATTTATTAGGGAATAAATGTATGACTGCAACGCAGCTGCCGCTCCATATCATACGATGTTGTTTTCACTTCTGGGCCAGGGCAACTCAGTCACTTGTAGCATGGTAGTTCAGACATTGCGCCAGCGTCAGCAGTAGCACAGGTAGTTAAACGCATTTTACTTGTACAACGAAACTTGCTGAACATAGGTGCAGAGCTGTTGACCCGCATTTTCACTGTTGCGCGGTAATCTCAAGTGCTACGCAGTCTATATCAAACTATATCATACCGTAGTTGCCATGATAGCTGCAGTAGATAATCTCACTCAAAGTTAGACTAATTTACACCTAGGTCTTCTAATGTACTCTTGATAGTAAGATGATTTAATCGCTGCATGTTATATAAATGATTAGACTAAGCATCAAAACTCGCTACTTGCTATAGCTCCATTCTGATCCTACATAACTTGCTGCTGGCGGCCGATCTCCGTTATGCGCTTGGCTGTGTGGATCGTGATGTTCAGAATCTGTAGTATTATCGTATCCACTGCGTTACACGCTGCTATCAGAAAGTAGAATTCCTATTAGATTGGCTATTGTGGTAATAGTATAGCGTGTGCTACTTTGCAGCTGCCGAATCACTGTAATAGTGTAGCTGTCGTGATAGCTGCAGCCGAAGTCTGTGCCACCAGCACTGGTAGATAGTCGTGCAGAACAGGTAAGCTTCGAATTGTGTATAATATTCACCTGCATCAACGTGGAGTGCAAACGGCTTGGTGAAGCCACATAAATAGACTGATTTTATTCGAGATGCGCGTCTGAGCACTCCAACTGCGCACGCATAGCTAGAATTATATACTACTTAGTCGGCACTATGAACACACGTTCTAAGACAGCAGCGTCGTTAAAACAAAACTTGTTCAAGTTTCGCCACATTAAATCAGATCAACCTGCAGCTGTTAGATAGCTTAAAGTGCGAGTTGAAACGAAAAAACAGACAATTATACTAAAAATACCTTATCTTCTTGATTTACACTATTTTATCTGTCTGCAGAGGGAGGTGTTTGCACTCCGAGCACTAACACAGGTTTGCCAACCAGTTCATATCAATTGGATGACGCGGCCAGTTTAGTAGAACAGTTTTACGATGGTGGTTTTAGTATTAAATAAAAGAATAAAAAAACAAATATCATTATAATAGATACTGGTAGAAAATGCTTGTCCAAAATATGGGTTCAGAATGCAGTACTGTTCGATTTCGGTTAAGTTCGAGGATGCTCCAGCTAAGTGCGAATCATAATGCGGACAGTGCTATTTTTGTAATTTCGTGAAAGAAAGGTCAAGTCAATAGGATAGGCGCAGTTGCTTTGATGGGTGAGAAATGTATATAGCCGCGAACCAAAGAAGATGCCAACAGACAGGTTGAGTCCGGTGGAGAGGAGCGTGACGGAGTGACGGACTGACAGACAGACAGACAGAGCCCAATTTTAAGGTGCGGGAAATAGACGTGTAAAACCCTGATAGAAGGCGAGGCATTGGAGAGACGATAAGTGTCGACCGGGTGGGAAGTATGTTGTGAGATGAATAGGAGTGTGTGAAGCAGCGCAAGGCGGTGTGGAAGTGGGTGAAGGAGTGCGTGTGCGAGTATGAGTTGTGTGTATGTGGTGAGTGTGAATTTTGTGTTGTGCGGGTGGTTGTTGATATTGGCGGTCGTATAGCTCAGTCGGTAGAGCACAGTGCTAATAACGCTGCGGTCCAGGGTTCGAGCCCCTGTATGACCATTTTGCTGCCTTCTCGTGCATCCGTTTCGCAGCTGCCACGCTTCGGTTGCGCCTTTGGAAGCCTCGTGGCTGCTGGTCAGTTCGTTGTGGCCCACGGACGGCGGTCTGCGGCGTACCAAGTTTCCCGAAGCGGCGGGCCTAACGCGGGTCGATGTGTCGACGGCTCGGCTTGCTCGCGTACGACAATGTTGTTGGTACGTGCTCGGACAACGGTTGATATGTCTAGGAACAGGTGGTGGTGTGTCGATGCGTGTGCATTCGTGGAAAGGGTCAGATAGACGTGTGAAACCCCGATAGAAGGCGAGGCATTGGAGAGACGATAAGTGTCGACCGGGTGGGAAGTATGTTGTGAGATGAATAGGAGTGTGTGAAGCAGCGCAAGGCGGTGTGGAAGTGGGTGAAGGAGTGCGTGTGCGAGTATGAGTTGTGTGTATGTGGTGAGTGTGAATTTTGTGTTGTGCGGGTGGTTGTTGATATTGGCGGTCGTATAGCTCAGTCGGTAGAGCACAGTGCTAATAACGCTGCGGTCCAGGGTTCGAGCCCCTGTATGACATTTTGCTGCCTTCTCGTGCATCCGTTTCGCAGCTGCCACGCTTCGGTTGCGCCTTTGGAAGCCTCGTGGCTGCTGGTCAGTTCGTTGTGGCCCACGGACGGCGGTCTGCGGCGTACCAAGTTTCCCGAAGCGGCGGGCCTAACGCGGGTCGATGTGTCGACGGCTCGGCTTGCTCGCGTACGACAATGTTGTTGGTACGTGCTCGGACAACGGTTGATATGTCTAGGAACAGGTGGTGGTGTGTCGATGCGTGTGCATTCGTGGAAAGGGTCGGATAGACGTGTGAAACCCCGATAGAAGGCGAGGCATTGGAGAGACGACTAGCGCTCTGTGCATCCGCTACGCGGATGCTTCGTTTAACTTTTGTTGGAGTATCTGATACCAAACGATAACTGAACGAAGTGTAATTGTGAGTGGTTGAAAAAACTCCACTTACCAACGTGTACGTTTTGTATTCCAACTTTGGCTACGTTTTTCACGTGATACTATACAACATTCAATTGTTATTGCTGTAAAAATCTTGTAATTAATGTCACCCCCCCCAACCTGACCTCAGAAGTATTTACCATAGGAAAATGTTCCCGTATCACGTTGACAGATCTTCGCCAACCGCATTTACCGATTTACTGAAGTACCGCGCATAATTTATGTTATCGTTGTCATGAAAGTATCCGAAGAAATTAATATGCGGCAATCTAGACGATCGCTGTTGAAACTGGCAATTAAACGTACCGACCTATCTTGATCGTATGGAGTATATCCAATTTAAATAACTGAAACTATTTATTAGGGAATAAATGTATGACTGCAACGCAGCTGCCGCTCCATATCATACGATGTTGTTTTCACTTCTGGGCCAGGGCAACTCAGTCACTTGTAGCATGGTAGTTCAGACATTGCGCCAGCGTCAGCAGTAGCACAGGTAGTTAAACGCATTTTACTTGTACAACGAAACTTGCTGAACATAGGTGCAGAGCTGTTGACCCGCATTTTCACTGTTGCGCGGTAATCTCAAGTGCTACGCAGTCTATATCAAACTATATCATACCGTAGTTGCCATGATAGCTGCAGTAGATAATCTCACTCAAAGTTAGACTAATTTACACCTAGGTCTTCTAATGTACTCTTGATAGTAAGATGATTTAATCGCTGCATGTTATATAAATGATTAGACTAAGCATCAAAACTCGCTACTTGCTATAGCTCCATTCTGATCCTACATAACTTGCTGCTGGCGGCCGATCTCCGTTATGCGCTTGGCTGTGTGGATCGTGATGTTCAGAATCTGTAGTATTATCGTATCCACTGCGTTACACGCTGCTATCAGAAAGTAGAATTCCTATTAGATTGGCTATTGTGGTAATAGTATAGCGTGTGCTACTTTGTAGCTGCCGAATCACTGTAATAGTGTAGCTGTCGTGATAGCTGCAGCCGAAGTCTGTGCCACCAGCACTGGTAGATAGTCGTGCAGAACAGGTAAGCTTCGAATTGTGTATAATATTCACCTGCATCAACGTGGAGTGCAAACGGCTTGGTGAAGCCACATAAATAGACTGATTTTATTCGAGATGCGCGTCTGAGCACTCCAACTGCGCACGCATAGCTAGAATTATATACTACTTAGTCGGCACTATGAACACACGTTCTAAGACAGCAGCGTCGTTAAAACAAAACTTGTTCAAGTTTCGCCACATTAAATCAGATCAACCTGCAGCTGTTAGATAGCTTAAAGTGCGAGTTGAAACGAAAAAACAGACAATTATACTAAAAATACCTTATCTTCTTGATTTACACTATTTTATCTGTCTGCAGAGGGAGGTGTTTGCACTCCGAGCACTAACACAGGTTTGCCAACCAGTTCATATCAATTGGATGACGCGGCCAGTTTAGTAGAACAGTTTTACGATGGTGGTTTTAGTATTAAATAAAAGAATAAAAAAACAAATATCATTATAATAGATACTGGTAGAAAATGCTTGTCCAAAATATGGGTTCAGAATGCAGTACTGTTCGATTTCGGTTAAGTTCGAGGATGCTCCAGCTAAGTGCGAATCATAATGCGGACAGTGCTATTTTTGTAATTTCGTGAAAGAAAGGTCCAGTCAATAGGATAGGCGCAGTTGCTTTGATGGGTGAGAAATGTATATAGCCGCGAACCAAAGAAGATGCCAACAGACAGGTTGAGTCCGGTGGAGAGGAGCGTGACGGAGTGACGGACTGACAGACAGACAGACAGAGCCCAATTTTAAGGTGCGGGAAATAAGTGTCGACCGGGTGGGAAGTATGTTGTGAGATGAATAGGAGTGTGTGAAGCAGCGCAAGGCGATGTGGAAGTGGGTGAAGGAGTGCGTGTGCGAGTATGAGTTGTGTGTATGTGGTGAGTGTGAATTTTGTGTTGTGCGGGTGGTTGTTGATATTGGCGGTCGTATAGCTCAGTCGGTAGAGCACAGTGCTAATAACGCTGCGGTCCAGGGTTCGAGCCCCTGTATGACCATTTTGCTGCCTTCTCGTGCATCCGTTTCGCAGCTGCCACGCTTCGGTTGCGCCTTTGGAAGCCTCGTGGCTGCTGGTCAGTTCGTTGTGGCCCACGGACGGCGGTCCGCGGCGTACCAAGTTTCCCGAAGCGGCGGGCCTACGCGGGTCGATGTGTCGACGGCTCGGCTTGCTCGCGTACGACAATGTTGTTGGTACGTGCTCGGACAACGGTTGATATGTCTAGGAACAGGTGGTGGTGTGTCGATGCGTGTGCATTCGTGGAAAGGGTCAGATAGACGTGTGAAACCCCGATAGAAGGCGAGGCATTGGAGTGACGATAAGTGCCGACCGGATGGGAAGTATGTTGTGAGATGAATAGGAGTGTGTGAAGCAGCGCAAGGCGGTGTGGAAGTGGGTGAAGGAGTGCGTGTGCGAGTATGAGTTGTGTGTATGTGGTGAGTGTGAATTTTGTGTTGTGCGGGTGGTTGTTGATATTGGCGGTCGTATAGCTCAGTCGGTAGAGCACAGTGCTAATAACGCTGCGGTCCAGGGTTCGAGCCCCTGTATGACCATTTTGCTGCCTTCTCGTGCATCCGTTTCGCAGCTGCCACGCTTCGGTTGCGCCTTTGGAAGCCTCGTGGCTGCTGGTCAGTTCGTTGTGGCCCACGGACGGCGGTCCGCGGCGTACCAAGTTTCCCGAAGCGGCGGGCCTGACGCGGGTCGATGTGTCGACGGCTCGGCTTGCTCGCGTACGACAATGTTGTTGGTACGTGCTCGGACAACGGTTGATATGTCTAGGAACAGGCGGTGGTGTGTCGATGCGTGTGCATTCGTGGAAAGGGTCAGATAGACGTGTGAAACCCCGATAGAAGGCGAGGCATTGGAGTGACGATAAGTGTCGACCGGATGGGAAGTAGGTTGTGAGATGAATAGGAGTGTGTGAAGCAGCGCAAGGCGGTGTGGAAGTGGGTGAAGGAGTGCGTGTGCGAGTATGAGTTGTGTGTATGTGGTGAGTGTGAATTTTGTGTTGTGCGGGTGGTTGTTGATATTGGCGGTCGTATAGCTCAGTCGGTAGAGCACAGTGCTAATAACGCTGCGGTCCAGGGTTCGAGCCCCTGTATGACCATTTTGCTGCCTTCTCGTGCATCCGTTTCGCAGCTGCCACGCTTCGGTTGCGCCTTTGGAAGCCTCGTGGCTGCTGGTCAGTTCGTTGTGGCCCACGGACGGCGGTCCGCGGCGTACCAAGTTTCCCGAAGCGGCGGGCCTGACGCGGGTCGATGTGTCGACGGCTCGGCTTGCTCGCGTACGACAATGTTGTTGGTACGTGCTCGGACAACGGTTGATATGTCTAGGAACAGGTGGTGGTGTGTCGATGCGTGTGCATTCGTGGAAAGGGTCAGATAGACGTGTGAAACCCCGATAGAAGGCGAGGCATTGGAGTGACGATAAGTGCCGACCGGATGGGAAGTAGGTTGTGAGATGAATAGGAGTGTGTGAAGCAGCGCAAGGCGGTGTGGAAGTGGGTGAAGGAGTGCGTGTGCGAGTATGAGTTGTGTGTATGTGGTGAGTGTGAATTTTGTGTTGTGCGGGTGGTTGTTGATATTGGCGGTCGTATAGCTCAGTCGGTAGAGCACAGTGCTAATAACGCTGCGGTCCAGGGTTCGAGCCCCTGTATGACCATTTTGCTGCCTTCTCGTGCATCCGTTTCGCAGCTGCCACGCTTCGGTTGCGCCTTTGGAAGCCTCGTGGCTGCTGGTCAGTTCGTTGTGGCCCACGGACGGCGGTCCGCGGCGTACCAAGTTTCCCGAAGCGGCGGGCCTGACGCGGGTCGATGTGTCGACGGCTCGGCTTGCTCGCGTACGACAATGTTGTTGGTACGTGCTCGGACAACGGTTGATATGTCTAGGAACAGGCGGTGGTGTGTCGATGCGTGTGCATTCGTGGAAAGGGTCAGATAGACGTGTGAAACCCCGATAGAAGGCGAGGCATTGGAGTGACGATAAGTGCCGACCGGATGGGAAGTAGGTTGTGAGATGAATAGGAGTGTGTGAAGCAGCGCAAGGCGGTGTGGAAGTGGGTGAAGGAGTGCGTGTGCGAGTATGAGTTGTGTGTATGTGGTGAGTGTGAATTTTGTGTTGTGCGGGTGGTTGTTGATATTGGCGGTCGTATAGCTCAGTCGGTAGAGCACAGTGCTAATAACGCTGCGGTCCAGGGTTCGAGCCCCTGTATGACCATTTTGCTGCCTTCTCGTGCATCCGTTTCGCAGCTGCCACGCTTCGGTTGCGCCTTTGGAAGCCTCGTGGCTGCTGGTCAGTTCGTTGTGGCCCACGGACGGCGGTCCGCGGCGTACCAAGTTTCCCGAAGCGGCGGGCCTGACGCGGGTCGATGTGTCGACGGCTCGGCTTGCTCGCGTACGACAATGTTGTTGGTACGTGCTCGGACAACGGTTGATATGTCTAGGAACAGGCGGTGGTGTGTCGATGCGTGTGCATTCGTGGAAAGGGTCAGATAGACGTGTGAAACCCCGATAGAAGGCGAGGCATTGGAGTGACGATAAGTGCCGACCGGATGGGAAGTAGGTTGTGAGATGAATAGGAGTGTGTGAAGCAGCGCAAGGCGGTGTGGAAGTGGGTGAAGGAGTGCGTGTGCGAGTATGAGTTGTGTGTATGTGGTGAGTGTGAATTTTGTGTTGTGCGGGTGGTTGTTGATATTGGCGGTCGTATAGCTCAGTCGGTAGAGCACAGTGCTAATAACGCTGCGGTCCAGGGTTCGAGCCCCTGTATGACCATTTTGCTGCCTTCTCGTGCATCCGTTTCGCAGCTGCCACGCTTCGGTTGCGCCTTTGGAAGCCTCGTGGCTGCTGGTCAGTTCGTTGTGGCCCACGGACGGCGGTCCGCGGCGTACCAAGTTTCCCGAAGCGGCGGGCCTGACGCGGGTCGATGTGTCGACGGCTCGGCTTGCTCGCGTACGACAATGTTGTTGGTACGTGCTCGGACAACGGTTGATATGTCTAGGAACAGGCGGTGGTGTGTCGATGCGTGTGCATTCGTGGAAAGGGTCAGATAGACGTGTGAAACCCCGATAGAAGGCGAGGCATTGGAGTGACGATAAGTGCCGACCGGATGGGAAGTAGGTTGTGAGATGAATAGGAGTGTGTGAAGCAGCGCAAGGCGGTGTGGAAGTGGGTGAAGGAGTGCGTGTGCGAGTATGAGTTGTGTGTATGTGGTGAGTGTGAATTTTGTGTTGTGCGGGTGGTTGTTGATATTGGCGGTCGTATAGCTCAGTCGGTAGAGCACAGTGCTAATAACGCTGCGGTCCAGGGTTCGAGCCCCTGTATGACCATTTTGCTGCCTTCTCGTGCATCCGTTTCGCAGCTGCCACGCTTCGGTTGCGCCTTTGGAAGCCTCGTGGCTGCTGGTCAGTTCGTTGTGGCCCACGGACGGCGGTCCGCGGCGTACCAAGTTTCCCGAAGCGGCGGGCCTGACGCGGGTCGATGTGTCGACGGCTCGGCTTGCTCGCGTACGACAATGTTGTTGGTACGTGCTCGGACAACGGTTGATATGTCTAGGAACAGGCGGTGGTGTGTCGATGCGTGTGCATTCGTGGAAAGGGTCAGATAGACGTGTGAAACCCCGATAGAAGGCGAGGCATTGGAGAGACGATAAGTGCCGACCGGATGGGAAGTAGGTTGTGAGATGAATAGGAGTGTGTGAAGCAGCGCAAGGCGGTGTGGAAGTGGGTGAAGGAGTGCGTGTGCGAGTATGAGTTGTGTGTATGTGGTGAGTGTGAATTTTGTGTTGTGCGGGTGGTTGTTGATATTGGCGGTCGTATAGCTCAGTCGGTAGAGCACAGTGCTAATAACGCTGCGGTCCAGGGTTCGAGCCCCTGTATGACCATTTTGCTGCCTTCTCGTGCATCCGTTTCGCAGCTGCCACGCTTCGGTTGCGCCTTTGGAAGCCTCGTGGCTGCTGGTCAGTTCGTTGTGGCCCACGGACGGCGGTCCGCGGCGTACCAAGTTTCCCGAAGCGGCGGGCCTGACGCGGGTCGATGTGTCGACGGCTCGGCTTGCTCGCGTACGACAATGTTGTTGGTACGTGCTCGGACAACGGTTGATATGTCTAGGAACAGGTGGTGGTGTGTCGATGCGTGTGCATTCGTGGAAAGGGTCAGATAGACGTGTGAAACCCCGATAGAAGGCGAGGCATTGGAGAGACGATAAGTGCCGACCGGATGGGAAGTAGGTTGTGAGATGAATAGGAGTGTGTGAAGCAGCGCAAGGCGGTGTGGAAGTGGGTGAAGGAGTGCGTGTGCGAGTATGAGTTGTGTGTATGTGGTGAGTGTGAATTTTGTGTTGTGCGGGTGGTTGTTGATATTGGCGGTCGTATAGCTCAGTCGGTAGAGCACAGTGCTAATAACGCTGCGGTCCAGGGTTCGAGCCCCTGTATGACCATTTTGCTGCCTTCTCGTGCATCCGTTTCGCAGCTGCCACGCTTCGGTTGCGCCTTTGGAAGCCTCGTGGCTGCTGGTCAGTTCGTTGTGGCCCACGGACGGCGGTCCGCGGCGTACCAAGTTTCCCGAAGCGGCGGGCCTGACGCGGGTCGATGTGTCGACGGCTCGGCTTGCTCGCGTACGACAATGTTGTTGGTACGTGCTCGGACAACGGTTGATATGTCTAGGAACAGGTGGTGGTGTGTCGATGCGTGTGCATTCGTGGAAAGGGTCAGATAGACGTGTGAAACCCCGATAGAAGGCGAGGCATTGGAGAGACGATAAGTGCCGACCGGATGGGAAGTAGGTTGTGAGATGAATAGGAGTGTGTGAAGCAGCGCAAGGCGGTGTGGAAGTGGGTGAAGGAGTGCGTGTGCGAGTATGAGTTGTGTGTATGTGGTGAGTGTGAATTTTGTGTTGTGCGGGTGGTTGTTGATATTGGCGGTCGTATAGCTCAGTCGGTAGAGCACAGTGCTAATAACGCTGCGGTCCAGGGTTCGAGCCCCTGTATGACCATTTTGCTGCCTTCTCGTGCATCCGTTTCGCAGCTGCCACGCTTCGGTTGCGCCTTTGGAAGCCTCGTGGCTGCTGGTCAGTTCGTTGTGGCCCACGGACGGCGGTCCGCGGCGTACCAAGTTTCCCGAAGCGGCGGGCCTGACGCGGGTCGATGTGTCGACGGCTCGGCTTGCTCGCGTACGACAATGTTGTTGGTACGTGCTCGGACAACGGTTGATATGTCTAGGAACAGGCGGTGGTGTGTCGATGCGTGTGCATTCGTGGAAAGGGTCAGATAGACGTGTGAAACCCCGATAGAAGGCGAGGCATTGGAGTGACGATAAGTGCCGACCGGATGGGAAGTAGGTTGTGAGATGAATAGGAGTGTGTGAAGCAGCGCAAGGCGGTGTGGAAGTGGGTGAAGGAGTGCGTGTGCGAGTATGAGTTGTGTGTATGTGGTGAGTGTGAATTTTGTGTTGTGCGGGTGGTTGTTGATATTGGCGGTCGTATAGCTCAGTCGGTAGAGCACAGTGCTAATAACGCTGCGGTCCAGGGTTCGAGCCCCTGTATGACCATTTTGCTGCCTTCTCGTGCATCCGTTTCGCAGCTGCCACGCTTCGGTTGCGCCTTTGGAAGCCTCGTGGCTGCTGGTCAGTTCGTTGTGGCCCACGGACGGCGGTCCGCGGCGTACCAAGTTTCCCGAAGCGGCGGGCCTGACGCGGGTCGATGTGTCGACGGCTCGGCTTGCTCGCGTACGACAATGTTGTTGGTACGTGCTCGGACAACGGTTGATATGTCTAGGAACAGGCGGTGGTGTGTCGATGCGTGTGCATTCGTGGAAAGGGTCAGATAGACGTGTGAAACCCCGATAGAAGGCGAGGCATTGGAGTGACGATAAGTGCCGACCGGATGGGAAGTAGGTTGTGAGATGAATAGGAGTGTGTGAAGCAGCGCAAGGCGGTGTGGAAGTGGGTGAAGGAGTGCGTGTGCGAGTATGAGTTGTGTGTATGTGGTGAGTGTGAATTTTGTGTTGTGCGGGTGGTTGTTGATATTGGCGGTCGTATAGCTCAGTCGGTAGAGCACAGTGCTAATAACGCTGCGGTCCAGGGTTCGAGCCCCTGTATGACCATTTTGCTGCCTTCTCGTGCATCCGTTTCGCAGCTGCCACGCTTCGGTTGCGCCTTTGGAAGCCTCGTGGCTGCTGGTCAGTTCGTTGTGGCCCACGGACGGCGGTCCGCGGCGTACCAAGTTTCCCGAAGCGGCGGGCCTGACGCGGGTCGATGTGTCGACGGCTCGGCTTGCTCGCGTACGACAATGTTGTTGGTACGTGCTCGGACAACGGTTGATATGTCTAGGAACAGGCGGTGGTGTGTCGATGCGTGTGCATTCGTGGAAAGGGTCAGATAGACGTGTGAAACCCCGATAGAAGGCGAGGCATTGGAGTGACGATAAGTGCCGACCGGATGGGAAGTAGGTTGTGAGATGAATAGGAGTGTGTGAAGCAGCGCAAGGCGGTGTGGAAGTGGGTGAAGGAGTGCGTGTGCGAGTATGAGTTGTGTGTATGTGGTGAGTGTGAATTTTGTGTTGTGCGGGTGGTTGTTGATATTGGCGGTCGTATAGCTCAGTCGGTAGAGCACAGTGCTAATAACGCTGCGGTCCAGGGTTCGAGCCCCTGTATGACCATTTTGCTGCCTTCTCGTGCATCCGTTTCGCAGCTGCCACGCTTCGGTTGCGCCTTTGGAAGCCTCGTGGCTGCTGGTCAGTTCGTTGTGGCCCACGGACGGCGGTCCGCGGCGTACCAAGTTTCCCGAAGCGGCGGGCCTGACGCGGGTCGATGTGTCGACGGCTCGGCTTGCTCGCGTACGACAATGTTGTTGGTACGTGCTCGGACAACGGTTGATATGTCTAGGAACAGGCGGTGGTGTGTCGATGCGTGTGCATTCGTGGAAAGGGTCAGATAGACGTGTGAAACCCCGATAGAAGGCGAGGCATTGGAGTGACGATAAGTGCCGACCGGATGGGAAGTAGGTTGTGAGATGAATAGGAGTGTGTGAAGCAGCGCAAGGCGGTGTGGAAGTGGGTGAAGGAGTGCGTGTGCGAGTATGAGTTGTGTGTATGTGGTGAGTGTGAATTTTGTGTTGTGCGGGTGGTTGTTGATATTGGCGGTCGTATAGCTCAGTCGGTAGAGCACAGTGCTAATAACGCTGCGGTCCAGGGTTCGAGCCCCTGTATGACCATTTTGCTGCCTTCTCGTGCATCCGTTTCGCAGCTGCCACGCTTCGGTTGCGCCTTTGGAAGCCTCGTGGCTGCTGGTCAGTTCGTTGTGGCCCACGGACGGCGGTCCGCGGCGTACCAAGTTTCCCGAAGCGGCGGGCCTGACGCGGGTCGATGTGTCGACGGCTCGGCTTGCTCGCGTACGACAATGTTGTTGGTACGTGCTCGGACAACGGTTGATATGTCTAGGAACAGGCGGTGGTGTGTCGATGCGTGTGCATTCGTGGAAAGGGTCAGATAGACGTGTGAAACCCCGATAGAAGGCGAGGCATTGGAGTGACGATAAGTGCCGACCGGATGGGAAGTAGGTTGTGAGATGAATAGGAGTGTGTGAAGCAGCGCAAGGCGGTGTGGAAGTGGGTGAAGGAGTGCGTGTGCGAGTATGAGTTGTGTGTATGTGGTGAGTGTGAATTTTGTGTTGTGCGGGTGGTTGTTGATATTGGCGGTCGTATAGCTCAGTCGGTAGAGCACAGTGCTAATAACGCTGCGGTCCAGGGTTCGAGCCCCTGTATGACCATTTTGCTGCCTTCTCGTGCATCCGTTTCGCAGCTGCCACGCTTCGGTTGCGCCTTTGGAAGCCTCGTGGCTGCTGGTCAGTTCGTTGTGGCCCACGGACGGCGGTCCGCGGCGTACCAAGTTTCCCGAAGCGGCGGGCCTGACGCGGGTCGATGTGTCGACGGCTCGGCTTGCTCGCGTACGACAATGTTGTTGGTACGTGCTCGGACAACGGTTGATATGTCTAGGAACAGGCGGTGGTGTGTCGATGCGTGTGCATTCGTGGAAAGGGTCAGATAGACGTGTGAAACCCCGATAGAAGGCGAGGCATTGGAGTGACGATAAGTGCCGACCGGATGGGAAGTAGGTTGTGAGATGAATAGGAGTGTGTGAAGCAGCGCAAGGCGGTGTGGAAGTGGGTGAAGGAGTGCGTGTGCGAGTATGAGTTGTGTGTATGTGGTGAGTGTGAATTTTGTGTTGTGCGGGTGGTTGTTGATATTGGCGGTCGTATAGCTCAGTCGGTAGAGCACAGTGCTAATAACGCTGCGGTCCAGGGTTCGAGCCCCTGTATGACCATTTTGCTGCCTTCTCGTGCATCCGTTTCGCAGCTGCCACGCTTCGGTTGCGCCTTTGGAAGCCTCGTGGCTGCTGGTCAGTTCGTTGTGGCCCACGGACGGCGGTCCGCGGCGTACCAAGTTTCCCGAAGCGGCGGGCCTGACGCGGGTCGATGTGTCGACGGCTCGGCTTGCTCGCGTACGACAATGTTGTTGGTACGTGCTCGGACAACGGTTGATATGTCTAGGAACAGGCGGTGGTGTGTCGATGCGTGTGCATTCGTGGAAAGGGTCAGATAGACGTGTGAAACCCCGATAGAAGGCGAGGCATTGGAGTGACGATAAGTGCCGACCGGATGGGAAGTAGGTTGTGAGATGAATAGGAGTGTGTGAAGCAGCGCAAGGCGGTGTGGAAGTGGGTGAAGGAGTGCGTGTGCGAGTATGAGTTGTGTGTATGTGGTGAGTGTGAATTTTGTGTTGTGCGGGTGGTTGTTGATATTGGCGGTCGTATAGCTCAGTCGGTAGAGCACAGTGCTAATAACGCTGCGGTCCAGGGTTCGAGCCCCTGTATGACCATTTTGCTGCCTTCTCGTGCATCCGTTTCGCAGCTGCCACGCTTCGGTTGCGCCTTTGGAAGCCTCGTGGCTGCTGGTCAGTTCGTTGTGGCCCACGGACGGCGGTCCGCGGCGTACCAAGTTTCCCGAAGCGGCGGGCCTGACGCGGGTCGATGTGTCGACGGCTCGGCTTGCTCGCGTACGACAATGTTGTTGGTACGTGCTCGGACAACGGTTGATATGTCTAGGAACAGGCGGTGGTGTGTCGATGCGTGTGCATTCGTGGAAAGGGTCAGATAGACGTGTGAAACCCCGATAGAAGGCGAGGCATTGGAGTGACGATAAGTGCCGACCGGATGGGAAGTAGGTTGTGAGATGAATAGGAGTGTGTGAAGCAGCGCAAGGCGGTGTGGAAGTGGGTGAAGGAGTGCGTGTGCGAGTATGAGTTGTGTGTATGTGGTGAGTGTGAATTTTGTGTTGTGCGGGTGGTTGTTGATATTGGCGGTCGTATAGCTCAGTCGGTAGAGCACAGTGCTAATAACGCTGCGGTCCAGGGTTCGAGCCCCTGTATGACCATTTTGCTGCCTTCTCGTGCATCCGTTTCGCAGCTGCCACGCTTCGGTTGCGCCTTTGGAAGCCTCGTGGCTGCTGGTCAGTTCGTTGTGGCCCACGGACGGCGGTCCGCGGCGTACCAAGTTTCCCGAAGCGGCGGGCCTGACGCGGGTCGATGTGTCGACGGCTCGGCTTGCTCGCGTACGACAATGTTGTTGGTACGTGCTCGGACAACGGTTGATATGTCTAGGAACAGGTGGTGGTGTGTCGATGCGTGTGCATTCGTGGAAAGGGTCAGATAGACGTGTGAAACCCCGATAGAAGGCGAGGCATTGGAGTGACGATAAGTGCCGACCGGATGGGAAGTAGGTTGTGAGATGAATAGGAGTGTGTGAAGCAGCGCAAGGCGGTGTGGAAGTGGGTGAAGGAGTGCGTGTGCGAGTATGAGTTGTGTGTATGTGGTGAGTGTGAATTTTGTGTTGTGCGGGTGGTTGTTGATATTGGCGGTCGTATAGCTCAGTCGGTAGAGCACAGTGCTAATAACGCTGCGGTCCAGGGTTCGAGCCCCTGTATGACCATTTTGCTGCCTTCTCGTGCATCCGTTTCGCAGCTGCCACGCTTCGGTTGCGCCTTTGGAAGCCTCGTGGCTGCTGGTCAGTTCGTTGTGGCCCACGGACGGCGGTCCGCGGCGTACCAAGTTTCCCGAAGCGGCGGGCCTGACGCGGGTCGATGTGTCGACGGCTCGGCTTGCTCGCGTACGACAATGTTGTTGGTACGTGCTCGGACAACGGTTGATATGTCTAGGAACAGGTGGTGGTGTGTCGATGCGTGTGCATTCGTGGAAAGGGTCAGATAGACGTGTGAAACCCCGATAGAAGGCGAGGCATTGGAGTGACGATAAGTGCCGACCGGATGGGAAGTAGGTTGTGAGATGAATAGGAGTGTGTGAAGCAGCGCAAGGCGGTGTGGAAGTGGGTGAAGGAGTGCGTGTGCGAGTATGAGTTGTGTGTATGTGGTGAGTGTGAATTTTGTGTTGTGCGGGTGGTTGTTGATATTGGCGGTCGTATAGCTCAGTCGGTAGAGCACAGTGCTAATAACGCTGCGGTCCAGGGTTCGAGCCCCTGTATGACCATTTTGCTGCCTTCTCGTGCATCCGTTTCGCAGCTGCCACGCTTCGGTTGCGCCTTTGGAAGCCTCGTGGCTGCTGGTCAGTTCGTTGTGGCCCACGGACGGCGGTCCGCGGCGTACCAAGTTTCCCGAAGCGGCGGGCCTGACGCGGGTCGATGTGTCGACGGCTCGGCTTGCTCGCGTACGACAATGTTGTTGGTACGTGCTCGGACAACGGTTGATATGTCTAGGAACAGGCGGTGGTGTGTCGATGCGTGTGCATTCGTGGAAAGGGTCAGATAGACGTGTGAAACCCCGATAGAAGGCGAGGCATTGGAGTGACGATAAGTGCCGACCGGATGGGAAGTAGGTTGTGAGATGAATAGGAGTGTGTGAAGCAGCGCAAGGCGGTGTGGAAGTGGGTGAAGGAGTGCGTGTGCGAGTATGAGTTGTGTGTATGTGGTGAGTGTGAATTTTGTGTTGTGCGGGTGGTTGTTGATATTGGCGGTCGTATAGCTCAGTCGGTAGAGCACAGTGCTAATAACGCTGCGGTCCAGGGTTCGAGCCCCTGTATGACCATTTTGCTGCCTTCTCGTGCATCCGTTTCGCAGCTGCCACGCTTCGGTTGCGCCTTTGGAAGCCTCGTGGCTGCTGGTCAGTTCGTTGTGGCCCACGGACGGCGGTCCGCGGCGTACCAAGTTTCCCGAAGCGGCGGGCCTGACGCGGGTCGATGTGTCGACGGCTCGGCTTGCTCGCGTACGACAATGTTGTTGGTACGTGCTCGGACAACGGTTGATATGTCTAGGAACAGGCGGTGGTGTGTCGATGCGTGTGCATTCGTGGAAAGGGTCAGATAGACGTGTGAAACCCCGATAGAAGGCGAGGCATTGGAGTGACGATAAGTGCCGACCGGATGGGAAGTAGGTTGTGAGATGAATAGGAGTGTGTGAAGCAGCGCAAGGCGGTGTGGAAGTGGGTGAAGGAGTGCGTGTGCGAGTATGAGTTGTGTGTATGTGGTGAGTGTGAATTTTGTGTTGTGCGGGTGGTTGTTGATATTGGCGGTCGTATAGCTCAGTCGGTAGAGCACAGTGCTAATAACGCTGCGGTCCAGGGTTCGAGCCCCTGTATGACCATTTTGCTGCCTTCTCGTGCATCCGTTTCGCAGCTGCCACGCTTCGGTTGCGCCTTTGGAAGCCTCGTGGCTGCTGGTCAGTTCGTTGTGGCCCACGGACGGCGGTCCGCGGCGTACCAAGTTTCCCGAAGCGGCGGGCCTGACGCGGGTCGATGTGTCGACGGCTCGGCTTGCTCGCGTACGACAATGTTGTTGGTACGTGCTCGGACAACGGTTGATATGTCTAGGAACAGGCGGTGGTGTGTCGATGCGTGTGCATTCGTGGAAAGGGTCAGATAGACGTGTGAAACCCCGATAGAAGGCGAGGCATTGGAGTGACGATAAGTGCCGACCGGATGGGAAGTAGGTTGTGAGATGAATAGGAGTGTGTGAAGCAGCGCAAGGCGGTGTGGAAGTGGGTGAAGGAGTGCGTGTGCGAGTATGAGTTGTGTGTATGTGGTGAGTGTGAATTTTGTGTTGTGCGGGTGGTTGTTGATATTGGCGGTCGTATAGCTCAGTCGGTAGAGCACAGTGCTAATAACGCTGCGGTCCAGGGTTCGAGCCCCTGTATGACCATTTTGCTGCCTTCTCGTGCATCCGTTTCGCAGCTGCCACGCTTCGGTTGCGCCTTTGGAAGCCTCGTGGCTGCTGGTCAGTTCGTTGTGGCCCACGGACGGCGGTCCGCGGCGTACCAAGTTTCCCGAAGCGGCGGGCCTGACGCGGGTCGATGTGTCGACGGCTCGGCTTGCTCGCGTACGACAATGTTGTTGGTACGTGCTCGGACAACGGTTGATATGTCTAGGAACAGGCGGTGGTGTGTCGATGCGTGTGCATTCGTGGAAAGGGTCAGATAGACGTGTGAAACCCCGATAGAAGGCGAGGCATTGGAGTGACGATAAGTGCCGACCGGATGGGAAGTAGGTTGTGAGATGAATAGGAGTGTGTGAAGCAGCGCAAGGCGGTGTGGAAGTGGGTGAAGGAGTGCGTGTGCGAGTATGAGTTGTGTGTATGTGGTGAGTGTGAATTTTGTGTTGTGCGGGTGGTTGTTGATATTGGCGGTCGTATAGCTCAGTCGGTAGAGCACAGTGCTAATAACGCTGCGGTCCAGGGTTCGAGCCCCTGTATGACCATTTTGCTGCCTTCTCGTGCATCCGTTTCGCAGCTGCCACGCTTCGGTTGCGCCTTTGGAAGCCTCGTGGCTGCTGGTCAGTTCGTTGTGGCCCACGGACGGCGGTCCGCGGCGTACCAAGTTTCCCGAAGCGGCGGGCCTGACGCGGGTCGATGTGTCGACGGCTCGGCTTGCTCGCGTACGACAATGTTGTTGGTACGTGCTCGGACAACGGTTGATATGTCTAGGAACAGGCGGTGGTGTGTCGATGCGTGTGCATTCGTGGAAAGGGTCAGATAGACGTGTGAAACCCCGATAGAAGGCGAGGCATTGGAGTGACGATAAGTGCCGACCGGATGGGAAGTAGGTTGTGAGATGAATAGGAGTGTGTGAAGCAGCGCAAGGCGGTGTGGAAGTGGGTGAAGGAGTGCGTGTGCGAGTATGAGTTGTGTGTATGTGGTGAGTGTGAATTTTGTGTTGTGCGGGTGGTTGTTGATATTGGCGGTCGTATAGCTCAGTCGGTAGAGCACAGTGCTAATAACGCTGCGGTCCAGGGTTCGAGCCCCTGTATGACCATTTTGCTGCCTTCTCGTGCATCCGTTTCGCAGCTGCCACGCTTCGGTTGCGCCTTTGGAAGCCTCGTGGCTGCTGGTCAGTTCGTTGTGGCCCACGGACGGCGGTCCGCGGCGTACCAAGTTTCCCGAAGCGGCGGGCCTGACGCGGGTCGATGTGTCGACGGCTCGGCTTGCTCGCGTACGACAATGTTGTTGGTACGTGCTCGGACAACGGTTGATATGTCTAGGAACAGGTGGTGGTGTGTCGATGCGTGTGCATTCGTGGAAAGGGTCAGATAGACGTGTGAAACCCCGATAGAAGGCGAGGCATTGGAGTGACGATAAGTGCCGACCGGATGGGAAGTAGGTTGTGAGATGAATAGGAGTGTGTGAAGCAGCGCAAGGCGGTGTGGAAGTGGGTGAAGGAGTGCGTGTGCGAGTATGAGTTGTGTGTATGTGGTGAGTGTGAATTTTGTGTTGTGCGGGTGGTTGTTGATATTGGCGGTCGTATAGCTCAGTCGGTAGAGCACAGTGCTAATAACGCTGCGGTCCAGGGTTCGAGCCCCTGTATGACCATTTTGCTGCCTTCTCGTGCATCCGTTTCGCAGCTGCCACGCTTCGGTTGCGCCTTTGGAAGCCTCGTGGCTGCTGGTCAGTTCGTTGTGGCCCACGGACGGCGGTCCGCGGCGTACCAAGTTTCCCGAAGCGGCGGGCCTGACGCGGGTCGATGTGTCGACGGCTCGGCTTGCTCGCGTACGACAATGTTGTTGGTACGTGCTCGGACAACGGTTGATATGTCTAGGAACAGGCGGTGGTGTGTCGATGCGTGTGCATTCGTGGAAAGGGTCAGATAGACGTGTGAAACCCCGATAGAAGGCGAGGCATTGGAGTGACGATAAGTGCCGACCGGATGGGAAGTAGGTTGTGAGATGAATAGGAGTGTGTGAAGCAGCGCAAGGCGGTGTGGAAGTGGGTGAAGGAGTGCGTGTGCGAGTATGAGTTGTGTGTATGTGGTGAGTGTGAATTTTGTGTTGTGCGGGTGGTTGTTGATATTGGCGGTCGTATAGCTCAGTCGGTAGAGCACAGTGCTAATAACGCTGCGGTCCAGGGTTCGAGCCCCTGTATGACCATTTTGCTGCCTTCTCGTGCATCCGTTTCGCAGCTGCCACGCTTCGGTTGCGCCTTTGGAAGCCTCGTGGCTGCTGGTCAGTTCGTTGTGGCCCACGGACGGCGGTCTGCGGCGTACCAAGTTTCCCGAAGCGGCGGGCCTGACGCGGGTCGATGTGTCGACGGCTCGGCTTGCTCGCGTACGACAATGTTGTTGGTACGTGCTCGGACAACGGTTGATATGTCTAGGAACAGGTGGTGGTGTGTCGATGCGTGTGCATTCGTGGAAAGGGTCAGATAGACGTGTGAAACCCCGATAGAAGGCGAGGCATTGGAGAGACGATAAGTATCGACCGGGTGGGAAGTATGTTGTGAGATGAATAGGAGTGTGTGAAGCAGCGCAAGGCGGTGTGGAAGTGTGTGAAGGAGTGCGTGTGCGAGTATGAGTTGTGTGTATGTGGTGAGTGTGAATTTTGTGTTGTGCGGGTGGTTGTTGATATTGGCGGTCGTATAGCTCAGTTGAAAGTGTGTCTATTACAACAGACTGAGTTGCTTCTCAATCTACCGGGTAATGACTAACCTTACTGATATAAATACTAGTGTACATACTTGAACTTTGAGTTCTTGATTGTGTCTCGTGCGTTCCTTGGCGTTGAGTCTGAGCCCACGTGAAAGCGTAGAGAAAACGGAGCAAATGATATATAGGTCGACCCATTCCGAAATTGTGTGGACCACACCAAATATAAATTTTGAGAGGTCAAAAACTTCCGTTTTGGTCGATTTTTGACATCAAGTTTGGAGGTCATAAAGTCTTGGAGGTATTGAGTATCAGGTATAAGAGGTACTGGTATGTTGCACCAGTAATGTTGCTTGAAGATTGACTGGTTGCGCAGGGGTCACTGGTCGTCATAACTGAATTTGCCAAGTAGGGAGCAAGTCGATTCGCACCTAAGCGGGACCTCTCAGGTAAGTTAACAAGTTAACTTATCGAGTTTGAGTCAACTCACAAAGTGCTTGTGGCAGATCATGAACGACGGAAACCATCGCAGTTGCAGGGAAGGCCAAGGCCTCATCATCGCCTTCCGCAAAGCCGTCCGTGGACAAGAACCGTTGTCGGGGGGGGGTGGTGAGGGCGCCGCCCGCTACCTTGTTGACCTCTGGTTCCTTAACGTCCGCGGTCGAGCAGCGTGGGGGGCGTCTGGGGCTGGAAGCTGGATCTGTCATGAGGGATGGCGAACCATCTGCGGTTGCAGGGAAGGACGAGGCTCTTCGGCGTCGTCTGCAAGGCCGTCTGCGGACAAGAACCGTTGTTGGGGGGGTGTGAGGGCGCCGCCCGCTACCTTGTTAACTTCTGGTTCCTCAATGTCTGCGGTCGAGCCGTGTAGGGGACGTCTGGGGCTGGAAACTGGATCTGCCAACTGTTGTGGGTATCCCGCTGCTTGTCGACATATTGGCCGGTACATCTTCATTGGTACACGGCTAAGCGGCTTCACGAACACTGGTGATACCAGGGTGGCGGTCAACAAAGTCCCCGAAGGTGGACTGCGTGGCCAGCCGCTTGAGCACTTCGCGTAACTGGTCCTGCTCGTCCGGTGTATACAGGCGCCGCAGGAAGTATCGGATGTGCGCAGCAAACGTCATCAAGATTACTTGGAGCGCAGCGAGCGTCGGCGTCGGCTGTCTTCCATCGAACAGACACCGATTGCGATCCGACCACACGAAATGAAGCGTCACTGAGCGGAGGACATGCCACACGTCGGCTACGATCGCCTCGTGGTCCGTCCACTCATCTCGCACATGCATTTCCCTCGCCAACGCGATATCGAGCCACGTCGGCTTGTGTCTGAAGAGTATCCTCGCGATATCAAGCACGTGTCGCCACAAGCCCAACGCGAGCGTGCAGTCGAAGAACAAGTGCTGGTCAGACTCGATCGCGTTACAGCCTTCCCGCACGCACTTGCGAATGCCAGGGTTCACATGTTCAAGGAACCAGAAGCGTGACCGGACCGGCAGTAGACGGAATGCCAGGCGGAACTGAAGGTCCTCAAAGATCGGGAGAAGCACTTTGCGCAGACGTTTGCCAAGCTTCACATGCTTCTTGACGTGGCTGGCATCGATGCGGTCCCAGTGAACCTTCATCGGATGCGGCTTCGTCGTTGACTTGGGTGTCCATACGATGCGCAATACCGCCGAGCGTGGGATTGCCGGGAATAAGCATAGCTTTTCGTTGCTCAACACTCCGACGTACGGAATCAACCGCTGGCTGTCCCTGATAAGCGGCGAAAGAACAACGTCGCCTGCTTCGAGTCGATTCACGATCTGCGTCGCCTCGCGATACAGCGCGCGCAGCCACTTGGCTTGTTGTCCTGGCGTGATGTCCACCAGCGTGAAATCGATATGCCGAGTCACAAAGCCGATTTGCGTTGGCCACGCGTTCTCAATACGCATGAAGTCAGCAAGCGACCGAAGACCAAAGACCCGCGAGACGTGCAGGCGGAAGCTTCGTTGCGGTTCTGGCGCCATGCCTATGCAGCGCCGATGGGCGGAAGCTGTGCTACCACGCATCTGCTGTTCGTAGTGAAGTTCAGCATCCGAGTGAAACCATATCGGCTGGTGGAGCGCATACTTGACGCGTTCGTCAGAGGGCAAGTCGCTCCATCTCTTGTCCCAGCTTGTCCGGTGCCACCACGTCCAGGTCGTTTTCCACCAGGTAGACACGTGTCTCCACTTGATCATCTCGCCGTGACGCTGCGGAGACATCGTGAGCAAGTCAAGTGCGTGGCACTTGCTATATCGAGGAAGGATCGACCGCAGTAATTCTGTGCTTGCAGTCGTCCACCAGCGTCCGGTAGTCTCCTGTGCTTGTGCGACGAACTGCATCATGAAAACGAAGCGCTGCCGCTTGAGCTGTGCGTCGAGACTCGGGATACCAAGACCTCCGTCTGCACGTCGAAGATACAGGAATTCGCCGGGGATCAACTGGATGTGTGTCGCGTCGCGTTGTACTTGCGACTCAGCACGAATCGGTTCAGCATCGATTGCCATCTCCTGACGACAGCCGGAGGAAGTGAGATGTGTTGTGTGTAGTGCCACAAGCGCGATAGCACCATGGTCTGTGCAACCAGGAGGCGCCCGCGAAGCGTTCGAGCGCGGCGAAACCACGCCTTGAAACCGTCATAGAAGCGATGGTCAAGCGACTCGAGAATTCGATCGTCGACAGGCGCCTGGCTGAATGGAATGCCAAGATACTTGACCGCCTCCGAACGTCTGAGGACTTGAACACCGGGCATTTGCGGACAGTCGTGGCCCCGGTTCAGCGCCAGCAACACTGACTTCGACAGGTTCAGCTGCGCGCCCGAACCGAAACAGTACTCTTCCACAATCTCAAGCTGCGCTTGCAGGTTTGGGATGGAGCTGCCGAGCAGTGTCGAGTCGTCCGCAAAGAAGATGCTTGTTGCAGTATCGTCGTCGTTCAGACATACACCGTACTCCTCGTGCGACCGCAGCATGTTCCCAAGTGGCTCGATCGTCAGGATGAAGAGCAGTGCAGACAGTGGATCGCCTTGCTTCACTCCTCGAGTTGGATATAACGCTGGCTGGATGATACCGTTAATCAGCAGGTGAGCCTGCGGATCCGTGTATAGTAGCTTGATCCAGCGCGTGAAACCGTCGCCGATTCCCATCCGCTCAAGCAACGGAACATGTAGTCCCAGTTGACTCGATCGAACGCCTTCTGGAAATCCAAGAACAGCGCATACGCCTCTTCGTCTCGACTTGTGACGAGGTCTTGGAGATCGGCCAGGAAGCGCACGTGGTGGTGGATCGAGCGGCCGCGGACAAATCCTTTTTGGTCCGGATGGATCAACTTCGGGATAACAGACTGCAGACGATACGTCAGAGCCTTCGACAGTATCTTCACATCGACTGGTATGAGCGCAATCGGTCGGTAGTTGCCTGGATCTGCACGAGAACCCTTCTTGTGTAGTAGCACTACCGCCGACTTGCGCTGCGACGCGAGCAGGTTGCCGCGTTTCAGGCGATCATTGAAGACTAGTTCGAGGCACTGTCCGAATACTTCTGGAGCGACTTGGTAGAATCCTGCTGTTAGGCCATCCATACCTGGAGATGACGTCGCTTTCATATGCTTGATAGCTTCCGTCAAGTCGAGAGCGGTCACATCCATGTCGAGAGCCTGCCGATCGAGCTCTGATAGGACGCGGACGACGGAGTCAAGAAGCTTGCGCTGCACCGTGCCGTTCGGTGGGGAGCTGTACCTGCTGGACTATCAGGGTCTCCCATCTCAGACCCCCAGTGCTCGAGGAAGCGAAGACTGATCTCATGCGGGTTCGTCGAGACACCCCCATTCGGTATCGAGACTTCTTCAATTGAGACCCTCCGCAAGCTTGTGTCTAGCGGTCGGAAGAAGTGCTTCGTCGACTTTTCGGAGTTTGCGGCTTGGAAGTCAAATGCAGTGTCTTGACGATACTGGCTGGACCGGGTCACCGTCTCTTTGTAGTGGCGCATGGCTTCCTCGTACACCTGGCGGTTGGTATCATCAGCATCAACTCTATGTCGCGCAGCGGCGTTGTCCAACGCGACACGAGCATCCTCGACAGCTTGGGCATCTTGCATGCGGAGCTTCTTTTGCAGGTCCTGCAACTGCGTTTTGATGTCTGACTTCCATCGCTCCCACGTCTTTCCTGGATTTGGGGCGGTGCGGAGCTTCGACAATATGTCTTCCGCCTCGCGTCGGATCGCCGACACAACTAGGGGGTACTCCAGCAGGTACCGTGGGAATTTCCAGTACCCTCGGCCATGCATCTGGGACCCCGACTTAAACGTCATGCTGTGAGCCAGGTGGTCACCAGCATGTGATGGCAGAAAGTACTTAGCATCACTGTAGAAGCTGTTGCAGAACGCGTCCGAGATGAGGATGTAGTCGAGGCGGTTCTTGCGAGGCATCGGTCCCGTGAATACGCGGGCTGCATCGTGGTGGATCCGCCACGCGTCGACGACACCAAGGCGGGCTAACCACTCGAGGCAGCTCGAGCGGCTTGGGTCGTAGCGCAGATCCGTCGTCGAACAGTCCAGGCTCGGGTCTAGCGGGGTGTTGAGGTCGCCAAGCACCATGTGCGTCGCGTTGTCTTCGAACTCTTCCGTTTCTAAACTGGAAAAGAACTGTTGTTTTTCTTGTTTGTCCACTGGCGCGTACACGTTGTGGATGTAAACGGGAGCATGCTCGACCGTCACACGCACGACGAGGTACCGGCCAGGGACGGTCATGTGGGTGAGATCCACTGCCGAGTCAAAGCCTGGGAAGTCGGAGCGGAGTACTGTCAGCACTCCGTTGCTCCGACCACGCGTCGGCCGATCCAGGAGCGCGTTCACGTCGCTCAGGAACAGCTTGTGCTCAAAGGCGGACTCGAGGTGAAATTTGAAGTTTGCGAGATGCGAGCGGTCCGCGAATTTGGTCTCTTGAACGCATGTCAGTGCATACTTCGAAAGCAGGTTGTCGATTAGTAGGTGTCCGTTCTTCTTGACGCCGTTCGTGTTCACGGTCAACACGCTGGCGTTGTTCCAAGTTGATTGCGGTGTCAAGACCACCTTAGCAACGAGGGGCTATACCGCCTGCCACTGGTGTCACTGAGCCATCTTCCACAACTTGGAGCTGAAGAACGGATTCGTCCGCTGGGTAGTGACCTTCAAGCTGCCGTAGTTCCTCGAGCTCGTCGAACAGGTGTCCCTGCCATTGGACCTCACGCCAGTGTGCCATGCACAGTTCGCCAAGATCCGATCTCAGGAGCCGCAGCAGCGTGTTCGGGTGCAGCAGGCGAACGTGGTGGGCGGGGATCCACTCGACCGGGTGACCCGTGACGTACTGGATCCAGTGGTCGTTCGTGAACAACGTCGGTGCGATCGACATGAGCGAAAGCTCGAATGCGCTCAGCGCCTTGGTGAAACGGGCTAGCTCAAAGATTTTCGGTGTCGTCTGCCACCATTTGCTGCACGCAGCGAAGACGTCGTGGCGTTTGGACGGAACCGATTTCCCCATGAGTTTCTTCCACTTCGTTGCGAACGTCGTGTCCTCGTCCGGTTTGTTCGCGCTCAACACGCGGTTGATCATGTGGAGCTGCACAAGTTCCTCGATTTCATTGCCGCTGGCTGCCATCTTGAGCGACAGCGCACTGTTGAACGCGAGCGGAGACTCGACTGCCTTCTTCATGATATGGTCCGGGTTCGTTGCGTTTCCGAGGATCTTGGAGATGCCATCAACCCTCTTGTCCGCATCTTCAAGACGATCATCAAGTGTGTTTAGCAGGGCCGTATTCTCATCGCTGATCATCGACTCTGTCACCTCGACAACAGGCGATGGCTTCGGCGCCTTGCGGATCTTCGTGTGGTGTTTCTCGACGAAGAACGCAGACTCAGTGGACGACTTGAGCGCGTCTGGACGCTTCACGTCAATCGGACGCACGTGGTGGCGGATGCCATACTTCTTGTCCACAGTCGCGTCTATCGATTCGAACTTGACCTCCATCGTCTGGAGCGCCTGGAAATAGTTCGCAGTTGCGACCCCATCTAGCGGCGTAGGCATTTGCTTCGTCAACATATTGCTGAAGTCAATGCCTCCACGCGATCGCTTCTTCTTATTCACGACAGTGGTGAAGCCGTCAGAGCCATTCGTCAGCATCAACACAGGCTTAGGTGGGAGCTTTGGACTCGCTGGCGGTGAGAGATGACCACCGGATTCAGTGAACGTTGAGATCGAGAGCGCGTCATCGAGATCGATGACTCTCTTTGCGAGTTGAGTGGCCACATGTTGCTGGCCATGCTGAGCTCCAATTTGGAGCTGGCCTTCCTCTTTCGTCTCTTCATCCTCGAGTGTGCTGTCGAGCGAGGGGAGGGCTGGTTCGGCTTGAGCAGCTTGCGCGTACGTTTTTAGTGGACCAAGAGATGGCTTCAATTGGTTCGTCGATCGCTTTGACCTGGCGACACGTGTTGCAGATTGTGTTTGAGCTGATCGAGCAAACCCAGTATTTGACGAGACGGGAGACTTCAACTCAATACTGTGGTGCGAGCGAAAGCCGAACGGGAGGCGCTCCGACGCGAACGGTGCGTCTTTGCCGTGCGCCGGGTACAGCTTGTTGCTGAACACGAGCTGGTCACACACTGAGCCGTTCACCACCAGTGGGGGTGGACACTCACGCGACCGGAAGTATACGCGCCACGTCGCCGAGGTGAGACCTGTCGCCAGGTTCACGTCCCGGAACGTGTCATACACTGGTTCGCACCCAAGTAGGTACAGGTGACGCAGGATGATATCTGTGTCAGTGTCCGAATCAACATTCGAGACGTCCAAGAAGAACTTGCTCGCAAGGACGTCGAACGGTTTGAACGGATACACACCGCCGAGGATGCTGACTGTCGTGCGTTCGAGTTTCAGACACGCTTCGCGGTCCTTGAGCTTGAGACGCAGGTTACCCCCGGGCATCTTCGACACCTGGCCGACTCTTTTCTGCTCATAGAGACGGTCGAGCGCGCAGTTGCGATAGCCCTTCCCACAAGCGCAGCCATGATCTTGGTCAGCGGTGTCTTGGTGAACGTCTTGCCTGTCTCGATCACCATGTCATACTTGGCACGAGGCAGTTCGTACGGACGAGACTGGTGGATACAAGAGGCGATATCAGACCAGTCTCCGCCGGCAGCGTACTGACGTTCGATCATTTCAATGTCTACAGCGAGTGGCTTGGGAGTCTCCACGCGGCGGCGAGCAGCATCAACTTCGGCATTGTCGCGACGGATGGTCTCTTGTTGGCGGAGCAACATTGCCATCGTTGGACGTGAGTCCCGAGCATTCGTGTTGTCCGCGGTATCGCCAGCGTGAACGGCAGCGGTACCGTCACTCGTGACGGCAGACGGCCTCGCCTGGTCGGCCGCAGGCTCGGCACTGGCTGGGGGTGGGGGGAGCATCTCGTCGTCCGCGTTGGTTTTCTCCGTGTCCACCAGCGCCCTGTTGGTAGAAGGTGGAACTGGAAGAGCAGACAACGGCGGCGGAGGTGGCATTGACGACGGAGAAGGCGCCACCGCAGAGAGTGCAGAGTCTTCAGCACCGCCGGAGGCATCAGCATGGGAACCATCGACGGTTGTGTCAGTAGGTTCCATGCGAGGAGGGGGGAGCGCCTTGCTCAACGGGTGGTCCGGAGCCTCCGTTGATACCGCTCGTAGAGCGACAGGGGAGTCGAAGAGACTGGGTGCAAAGAAGGGGTGGCTACTGGATTCTCCATGACAGAGAAAGGGCGGGAAGCTTGGACGGGATGGGTTCTTCTGAAGAGTCGACTTGCGTACTAGCCGGCAGATTGAGAAGTGCCGGTCGTATAGCTCAGTCGGTAGAGCACAGTGCTAATAACGCTGCGGTCCAGGGTTCGAGCCCCTGTATGACCATTTTGCTGCCTTCTCGTGCATCCGTTTCGCAGCTGCCACGCTTCGGTTGCGCCTTTGGAAGCCTCGTGGCTGCTGGTCAGTTCGTTGTGGCCCACGGACGGCGGTCCGCGGCGTACCAAGTTTCCCGAAGCGGCGGGCCTGACGCGGGTCGATGTGTCGACGGCTCGGCTTGCTCGCGTACGACAATGTTGTTGGTACGTGCTCGGACAACGGTTGGTATGTCTAGGAACAGGCGGCGGTTGTTGTCGATGCGTGTGTATTCGTGGAAAGGGTCAGATAGACGTGTGAAACCCCGATAGAAGGCGAGGCATTGGAGTGACGATAAGTGCCGACCGGATGGGAAGTAGGTTGTGAGATGAATAGGAGTGTGTGAAGCAGCGCAAGGCGGTGTGAGTGGGGTGGTGAAGGAGTGCGTGTGCGAGTATGAGTTGTGTGTATGTGGTGAGTGTGAATTTTGTGTTGTGCGGGTGGTTGTTGATATTGGCGGTCGTATAGCTCAGTCGGTAGAGCACAGTGCTAATAACGCTGCGGTCCAGGGTTCGAGCCCCTGTATGACCATTTTGCTGCCTTCTCGTGCATCCGTTTCGCAGCTGCCACGCTTCGGTTGCGCCTTGGAAGCCTCGTGGCTGCTGGTCAGTTCGGTTGTGGCCCACGGACGGCGGTCGCGGCGTACCAAGTTTCCCGAAGCGGGGCCTGACGCGGGTCGATGTGTCGACGGCTCGGCTTGCTCGCGTACGACAATGTTGTTGGTACGTGCTCGGACAACGGTTGGTATGTCTAGGAACAGGCGGTTGTTGTCGATGCGTGTGTATTCGTGGAAAGGGTCAGATAGACGTGTGAAACCCCGATAGAAGGCGAGGCATTGGAGTGACGATAAGTGCCGACCGGATGGGAAGTAGGTTGTGAGATGAATAGGAGTGTGTGAAGCAGCGCAAGGCGGTGTGGAAGTGGGTGAAGGAGTGCGTGTGCGAGTATGAGTTGTGTGTATGTGGTGAGTGTGAATTTTGTGTTGTGGTGGGGTGTTGTTGATATTGGCGGTCGTATAGCTCAGTCGGTAGAGCACAGTGCTAATAACGCTGCGGTCAGGGTTCGAGCCCCTGTATGACCATTTTGCTGCCTTCTCGTGCATCCGTTTCGCAGCTGCCACGCTTCGGTTGCGCCTTTGGAAGCCTCGTGGCTGCTGGTCAGTTCGTTGTGGCCCACGGACGGCGGTCCGCGGCGTACCAAGTTTCCCGAAGCGGCGGGCCTGACGCGGGTCGATGTGTCGACGGCTCGGCTTGCTCGCGTACGAATGTTGTTGGTACGTGCTCGGACAACGGTTGATATGTCTAGGAACAGGTGGTGGTGTGTCGATGCGTGTGCATGCATCGTGGAAAGGGTCAGATAGACGTGTGAAACCCGATAGAAGGCGAGGCATTGGGGTGACGATAAGTGTCGACCGGGTGGGAAGTATGTTCAATATATCTGGCTATTGTCTTTGTAGTGATCAAGTGGCGATCTAAAAGGTTGAGAAGCATCGCAGGCGCCTAACCGACCGTCGTTTGGACTTACCGGAACATAGTCCGAGAAGCAAACGTATCCACACCGGCAAGATATCATCAAGAAACATAAAGTGCATTTGGATGACGAACCTGAGGACTCAAATCATGTAGACATGGCCAAGAACAAACGTAACATTACGCTTTTATGTTCTTTATAGTTCTTTATAGTTCTTTATATTATCGCAGTACCAATTGCGTGTTGTGCCAAGCCCGTGATGGCTAGGTACAGACGATGGTGGATGACTGATTGGATAGTTATAGACTTTTCTATTGAGGTCAATGTGAAAGGAACTTTAAGACACGGGAGAAAGTAAGCATTAAACAAGATCACTTCTGAATTTACCAGTGACAAATTGTAATTGCAATTGTGTGAAGACAGTCCAGGTATGGACGAACAAGACGATTCCCAATTGAAGATGAAGTTTAAGTCTCAAGGCCGGTTCCAGGGCACCATTGGGGTGAGGCTCTTCCGGGGGACGGGGAAGACGTGGCAACAGTTCCAGGTAGACATACGTCGCTTGTACGGTTTCCTGCGCTTAGCCGAACCGCCTCTAGGAATCCGCGACCTTCGGGAAATCATTGCTCAACTTCTTACTGTACGATACCTCGGCCACTTCAGAGTCGATATGATGGGGTTAGACCGACAATGCAATCCATAACCCTAACGAAAGTCATGGACAGCCTTGGAAGACGATGCTGCCCACTAGGAACTCGCGAGACACTTCTCAACATCCGGGGAAATCGCAAGACTCGCAACATGTCAGTGGAATACTATGATGCAGTATTCCACGATTAGTGCAGCTCGACTACTGGGTACTACCAGACAACGGGGTTGCCATGTCAAACACTGACCAATGCAGACACTACAGTGCTGGAATGCCACAAACATGGAACTGCAGGTAGTTCCGCAGCGGTCATGCTGGGAGGATTCGGAAACTGAAGCCTCGATACCAGCAGCGCGAAACGCGCAGAAGGTCAGCCCTCCGGACGACACGAGGAGAGAAGAAGTCTAAACGAAACCCTGAAGAAAAAAGGCGTCACAAGAAACATCAAGGAGAAAGAAAGGAGGTGAAGAAGGTGAAGGAGGCCATGAAAAGACCCTTTGAGGCCACGGTAGGGTACATATACTGCAAAAAGCGGGGGAACAATCATGTCGGTGGACGAGTGTTTTTGAAACCCGTCGTCACAACAAATATCGCCCATTCAATTACTTTCGTAAGCATTAAATAGCGGTTTTGTCAATTCGTAGCCGCTCGGGCTTACGTTTTCATGCATCGGCGAATTCTTTGCCCCCTGTCTCGGTCACATTGACTTGTCTTTACTATGCGGGTCAAAGAATCTAATCAGACCGAGAAATCGTAAGAGCTTTTCGCCGACGATAGGGTGCTCTCTAATTGGCCAAACCCAACCATCTTTGTTTAGTACCAACAGAAAACGGAGCGACAGGAGAACCATGTTAGCTGATGCGGAGTCGATTCGCGACACCTGTATATCACCAGGAACAAAACGAAAAGTATACAAGCAACATAAACGGAATCAAGAGTGGATACGGGAAGAACTTTCTCGAGAAGATTCGAATACAACCAGATTTTTTTATGATAGTGGTGAACTTAACTTGCCGAGTTTACGCCGACGTTTTTGAAAGATTTTTGGTGTACAAGAGGGTATTGCGAGGTCAGTGACTCTGAGTGGATATCGCAGTGCTATAAAAAACTTCTTCTACAGTTGAAGCGCATTGCATTGCCTGTGGAAAATGGTGATGATATAAAGCAGCTTTTCTCCGGTATAAAGAGGCTCGAGGCGGAGATTTATCAGTCCAGCACGCCTAAAACCTCGGGAAAGCAGCCTCTGACTTATTCTCTATACCAAGAACTCTGTGGATCTACCCTTACACGAATGACAGTGGGTTTTCGCATCTTTTTTTACTACTCAATGGAATTTAATGTGCCGATCTGCTTCTGTTCAGACTCTCCAGATCCAGCTATTGCTACACTAAGATGACAGCGTAGGCGCATTTTTTTCATGTCGACAACAAACCTAGAAGGAACAGGACCACGTGATCCACGTCACCTCTATGCAATCCGTTTAGTCCGGTTACGTGTTGGGTGACTGCTCTTGGACTTTATTTAGCGTGCCACCGCGAATGCACCAGGGGCATTATTTCCGGTTCTGAACCAAAACTTCGCTTTAGTAAATCTCTAGGTGCTCTT
>VOQZ01001838.1:0-29248 GCA_008079305.1 Phytophthora palmivora
TCAACGCACAGGTGTGTAGCTCTAGCGTGCCCCAGTTCCGATCTTGCTCGTAACACGTGAGTAAGTGCTTGCAATGGGCACAACACGCTGTCACCAGTGGCGTGCATTGTCCTCCAGGCTCCCCGCCCGAACTGGTCGTTCTTCGCATCAGACAGACCGATCGTGACTGCATTAGCAATTTTTCCTGGAACGGGTACGCCGCGATCGTCGGAAAAGTAAGCGTTTGAGGCCTTGAGGCAGTATGAGTGTCTCATTGACCCCACAAGTAGAAACTCCGAGCGTCGTAGCAGGAAAAAGTAGGCCAACAGGACGGAGCCCCACAACAGGCGATTCCGGGGCCTAGTGAAGTCGAGGCGCCGATAGAGAAGTCGCAAGAACGCCGGCGTGATGGGCTGCTTTTTCCGTGGTGGATCCGACAGCTTCCGAATGCCGCGCATGAGGATGTTGAAGTCGGGTGACACTTCGAGCTCCGTGCCAGCAAATCGGCGGTGGAACCACCGTATACTAGAGACCTTGAGTCTAATCGTCGCGTATTGATTTCCAACCCGGCGGCTGCTCCATCCGTACCGCCAACAAAGATGGCGAACAAGCCCAACTTGTTGCTGTTGTCCTGTGGTTGTTCGACAGCCATTTAGACCACTTCATGTACCTTGAGAAGCTAGTCCATTGCCGCCAGTGCACGCTGTAGGTAATGTTGGTAGTGTCGGCCATGGCGTGCCGATACAGCACCGACCGATCCCAGAACATCAAGAGATTCTCGTAGAGGCTTGGCACTTCTACCTGTGTCCATCCATGAGAAAGGTTAGTCCATATCCGATATAACGCATGATTCGTGCTCCACGCCCGTGAACCCGCGTCTGCCATCGTGTTATCTACGCCCGGCACGTGCATTGCCGTGCAGTGAAGCAAGTACTGGAACTCCGCGAGAGATAACAGCCGATTGTAGGTTTGGGAGAGAGGCTGCCGACTGCAGCGACGTTGTGTCCAGGAGACCGCACTAACGTTGTCGATCCAGAAACGAACCTCGATAGGACCAGGGCCCAAAGACTGCGCCCATACTGGGCCCAAACTAACACGGCGAGCACCGCACTTTGCAATTCACGCGCGTTGATCGAGTTGGCCGCCTTGTTGTCTTTCAACTGCATTTTGGCACTGTCATGAAATCGTACACGGATAAATTGCCGCAAAGCTGGTTCCAGGGCACACAGTCCCTCGTCCGACGCATCCGTGTGTACATGCACCTTCGGATTGTACACTCCGGCAAACAGCGTCACCGGAATCCCGTTAAAACGTGTCTGGTGTCGCAGAACGTATCGAAACCACTTCAAATCCTCCAGCACCGCTCGAGACAGCGTGAAGCTCCCGTACCGCCGATGATGAAGCAGTGGCCTGGATACGTTGGAAAAATGCTCTGGCCGGTGGACAACATGATGCCACGTGACGCAAGGAGCCGACAACTTGAAGCAGAAGTGTTTTGGTAGCGCGACCACTGACGAGTAGGGCTTGGACCCGCTGGTGTGCCTTTGCAATCTTCTCCGCTGGTACTGTTACGGTCCCATTACGCGTATCCCAGAGCAGACCAAGCGATTTTCCATGCTCGCTCCACTGGGTGAATTTACGCTCATTTATTGCTGACGGTCCAAGCACAGTTGCCATCGCCCGACGGAGGGCGATATTAGCTTGGCAACAGCGAGTACCCTCGTCCAGCTCGACACATGTATGGTCGTCACACCAGAATAGCCCTGACAGAGACCTCGAGACCGGTGTGATGGCCGGAGCATCGCCTCCACTCGCGCCAAGCTCCGACCAGTGAGCACATTGTGTCTCCTCAGGATTGCGTGCCACCTGGAACTCTCGGTGGGAACGGAGCAGGGATCGCGTGAGAGCCCTGCTTGGCAAACGCGCCAGGGATCGCGTGAGAGCCCTGGTCGGAGCCATGACCTCCTCGTGGAGATGAATGTCTGAGCGTGGCAGGGATCGCGTGAGAGCCCTACGCCCAGAGGCGGGTGCCGATGAACACCCGTTTGGCGATCTCGCCAGGGATCGCGTGAGAGCCCTGGTCGGAGCCATGACCTCCTCGTGGAGATGAATGTCTGAGCGTGGTAGGGATCGTGTGAGAGCCCTGGTCGGCGCCGTTATTGCCTCGCTGCAGCTGACAATCGAGCGAGGCACGGATTGCATGTGATCGCCATGCCCAACTCGAGTTTGCTCGTAAAGTCCGTTGATCAGCGTGCCGGCAAGATGGTAGTAGGCGGGGGACCCACACCACCCGAAACCGCAAGCCATATCGATGACCAATAGTCACCAAAGATGAAGGCAAACATGTGTGTGTGTGTTCAGCGTGAATTGGTACATGCCGGAACGCCCCTGCTACATCTCCCAGCATCATCAATATCCGTGCGTGAGGGTGGTTGCGCCGTAGCATATCAATTCTCCGAGCAATATCATCAGGTGGGTTGTACTTGATGGGCGGTAGGTTTGATCGGTCGGTAAAGTCGTTGACACTTTTACCTTCAGGGAAAGAATAATCGTCTATCAGACGAATGTCTGTCACACCTTTGTCCACCACACACCACCGGGGAGATGTAGACATCCTGCCAGTGATCAAGAAGTCCAGCGTGCACCACTAGGTAGCGACCATCGCGTTGCCCTTTGCGAATGTGTTGTCTCACTTGAGGAAGATGATCACGCACTGAGCTGTGATTGCGTGGCCGTTGTTTCTGCCGCCGCGGACGCGTTGGCAACCATTCCGGAGTGACTCCGTTCCTGACCACGTCGTTCCACCTACACCAATAATCATGTAGCTCTGTGCGCTGGGGCTCTGGGAGCTCGTACAAATCTTTATTGGGCCTCGGGTCAGTATCTGTTTGCCCACGTATCAGCCGAACGTAGTCTGCCAGATTCAATTTCGAAGCGAGCGCGAGGTTTGAATGAAAGGCGACAACGGTGTCGTCGATGTCGTCGATATTGACGTCTGATGCCAAAGGAAAATGTGAGGGAACTGCGACGCCGTACACTGTGGCGGCAGTCTCCACAATCGACGCGGTCTCAGCCCGACAATGCTCGCTTAACCGCAGTAAGCTACCCATGAAGACCTCAAACGTCTCCACAGTCGCGCTGCATGCAGCTAGCGCAGGTGTGTTGACAGCCAATGGGGGTTGATTTGGTTGATCATTGAGCGCTGTTGGAACGGGGACCCTGTCTCGTCATAGGTCGGCAAACTCGGGAGCAAGCCCACCAAAGTGCGTCGTAATGTGGTCCTTGGCCTCTTTGGAGAGAGTCGCTGGCCGAAAATGTGCCCTGTATTTTGAGTAACACTTGCCGGGCTCCCTTTCGGAACATCCGCTGTTGGAAAGGTACCGTAGACATAGTTGCATCGATCCTTGTTTGGGCAACGTGCGTGACACATTCTTGGGTACTTTGGAGACAGGCTTGGTGTTCCCCGACTGACGTACTGTAGACGCCGACGTGGTCTGCTTTGACTCCACTAGAGCCTTCAGGGCTTCAACTTTGTCTTTTTGGAGGTCGTAGAGAAGTTCCGCTAAAAGAGAGTCGCGCAGTGTGAACTCGCTCTGGACTTGGGCCGCCGCGTGAAGACCATCCGAAACAATCAGTCCGCGAAATTTCCCCAGTTTCATGTTCATCCACAAAGCCAGGCGTTTTGCAGTCGCACGGTCAGGCTCACCTTCGTCGGCGAAATCGTCCAAGAAGTCGACGGCGGCTTTCAGAACACTAACTGTGGTTTCATTGTAAAAACTGCGACCGAAGTTGTGTAAGTTAGACAGTGCGGCCACGAGACTTCTGAACGAAGGCTCTGTCGTGGCAGCGGGCAAGGAATTCTTCCGGGAAAAGTCGGTCATGTTGACAGTAGCGTCTGACATGGATGTCCGAGGCACTCGCGTAAAATGCATAACGGATAGCCCCCGAATATGAAACCCAAAATCGTAGGCACCTCGAAGTACTGGCGGCGATCCACGGAAACGGGTTTCACGAGCCTGCTGAGCACATTCAAGAATAGACTGAGGGTCCTTACCTTGGTGGTCTGGATGCCCGATAGCGTTGTGAATCTGCAACTCTAGCGTTGTAGGCCGAAAAGTTGTCGCAGAGCGCCCGCGCACGTCGTCCACAGCGACGGAGGGTCTGTGAACTGAAGTTGTCGCGATATGAACGAGTGGTGCTTCACCTTCGACACTGACCGAGGCCGTTTGTCCAGCAAGGGCTGCTCGGCTCTGACGCAAAACAGCCTGAATATCGTCGTCTGATTCGCCCTCTACCTCCGCGTCAAAGCGGGGGAGCTCGTCCGGTGAGGGACCCTCAAATTCGTCGGACGTCATGGAGGCCAACTCTTTGCGGCGCTTTGCCGGTGGCGCTTCTCCGTGAGATTTCTTGCGCTTGGAATGCCTAAGTAAAGCTGTGGCTTCCGGAGGCGTCTCAAACATGCTTGCTCCTTTCTTGCCCTTCTTATTAAGCGCACAGCTTAAAATGTGCTGGCGTGGAACGCTGGTGACCGCAAGTGTGCCTGGGCGAATCACAGGGGTCAATGCCTCCCCGTCGAAAGGCACTGTGAGTGACTTTAACACCTTGGGGGGCAACGAAGATCGACTCTTTGCACACAGAGCACTGACCTCGTTCATCTGATCCACCAGTTCCTCGGCGTTCATGACCGCGACGTTGGAACCCGCTCCAGTCTGGAGGGTGTAATTGACCCAGTCAACCTTGATAACATTGGGAGGCTGCTCCAACCGTATCTTAGTCGTAATATTGTCAGTCCTTACATTGAGCCACCCTTGAGATTCAATCATACGGTATCCGGAGACCACACCAAAGGCCCACTCATCCATGCTTGCACCGTCTGGGTGAACGAAGGCAATGGGGTGCCCGACGAACAGACCAGGCCATAATCCGCTCTCGCCGTCGCTGACGCGTCGCTTGCGGAGAAGGTTAACGTCGACTGGTTCCTCGAAAGGTGACTCCTCGTCGTCCTCGTCGATGCTAACCAGAGCTATCCGCGCCAAGGAGTCCTGCACACTAAGTACTCGCACGTAGCGAAATTCGGTCAGGGAAGGTGCGTGCGTCGGTCCAAGAAATGCAAGTGATCCCGGGGCGATATCGATTGGAGCCATAGCGACGTGTAGTCTCTCGAGCGCAGATTCGCGAGTGATTGGCCACGCCACTCGTGCCTAGCTACACGAAAATCTAGAAGGAATTCTACGCCACAGAGACTTGCCGCTTGAAAACCCAGATATCCATAAAGGATATCTTAACAGACTCTGCTTCTGCTTTCATTCTCCATCAGCGTCACGTGTTTCGTCGATGCCAAAGATAATTTCTTGAATAAGCATTTTATTCATTCGACCGACACCAAACGTATCGACTCGGATAGCAAAGTTCGCCATCTGAGGGGAAGGCACAAAATAAAGGAAGAGAGGATGGGCGTAAATGCTGCTGCGGCCTCCGAATTACTAAGCTCAACTTCGTCGGTTTCGATGCCCAGCAGGCCAGCGTCGAAGCGGGAGAAGGCACTTTTGGCTCTGGTTGGACTTGTGTTGACAAGTGCAATCGTGTACACCGGGGTCAGTACGTGACCACCCTTCATTGACTACATGCCAACTCTGGTGTGAATTGATGATCCACGAGAAGAATACGACTTGCATAAAGTCTTCGCTTCACCCGCTACAATTTCACTCTCGAATAAATAATAAATGAAGTGCTGCTTAACTCGTTGCTTCATCTCCGCTCACTTGTTGTCAATAGGAATTTTGCTGTAACACAGCCATTCCGGTGCTTCTGTTGCAAAGAACGTTGATTCTTGACAACCAACTCCACTTTGGCGTGATCCCAAATAGTCCTCAGATATGGAGATCTCCTGACGACTAATCTAAAATCCTCCGGATGCTACATGCACACGTAGGTACATCGATTCTCAGTTCTTGACTAAAGAAATGACCTATTTGGTGAATAATGTCCAAAGAAGTTCAACTACTTAGTATGCTTATGCCCTCGCTTCTAACCCAAAAACATAATTGAAATCCTCTAATCACGGTGGAAAACACCCCTAGTTCGGTGGATGTTCAAAAGTAAAATGTTTGGGTACTGCTGCGTTTAATGCGGGACGTGCACGACGAGGGCATCGTGTGATGACTTCAATAAGAAGCAAAATGAGGCATTATTTTTCTGCCAACTTGTGTTGATGAAAACTGGTAATCAAATGTGCTTCGCTTTCAATTGCCTGCGACTGCCTCGTTTTTCTGTTTACTACTTCGAAGTACTTCAGAGTGTTCCTCGGTAAATCCCATCTCTAGGTGAAAATGGTAATCAGAAGTCGATTATTAGCTAGCAAAGCACAGCACAAAATGGTCATCGGTATTTGTTTACAACAAAGTGCAAAACCATGGTTTACGAACCGATCATTCAAGAATTTCCCTCGAGAGGCTTCATTTAGCGCCAACAATGCGGTTCACGTTTTTCCTGGCACTGCTGATGGTTTCTTTCGTCACCAGCGACGTGTACTTCGCCGATGCCGAAAGCAATTCTTTCACTGACAAAGTCATTCCTGCGTTTTACACCCAGCTGATCGACCCAAACAACAATGTTCGCTACCTGAGGGGAAAGCACAAAATAAATAATGAAGAGAGGGCGGGCATAAATTACGCTGCTGCCTCTAATCTACTGAGCTCGACTTCGACGACTTCGACGATTTCGGCTCACAGTAAACCGCTGTCGAAGAAGGCGAAAGCAATTTTGACTCTTCTTGGAATTGTGATGACAGGTGGAATCATTTATGGCGGAGTCAAGGTAGCCAAGGGGGTGGGAAATGAGCAGTGAGTTTGCAAGGACGGTCACGTATGACAGATTTGACTGCGGTATCCAATACTTGGATTGATTAATCCACAGAACTTCGGATACACATGAATTGTTTTCTTGCGCACTACAGGAAGAAGCGCTGAAATTGATGTTTTCTACAGCTGAAAACACTGTCCTCATGGTCATTGATATATCGCTGGAATACACACTATGGACGAGGGCTGTCATCGAATTGTTGCGTCGACAGCAAGACTTGATGTAGCTAATGTGGTTAGCAAAACGCATTCTACCAAGGGATCGTTATGTGGAGCAAGGTCTGCCGGAGCGGTATTCCACATACATGTACTTATTCCACAATGATAAGGAAAGCTCGCTGTGAAATGTGAGCACTCCCCGTTCTGTCACTACTCAATGGTACGTTGTTGCCTCCATAACAAGCTTCGGAAAATTTACTGGTCTACTGAGCTGATGGTTGCGTCCTGTAGACTCGAAATGACATTTCCGAGTTTTCTTGTCTTACGGAAAGTTGCCCAGGATGAGGATTGGAGTACTGCTTGCGCTGTTGAAGAAGAATTCGAGATTACTCGTGTAGATATCAAGCCTCAAGAATATTGATCATCGTCTTTACCCGTGTCAAACAACAAGTAGCATCACCACAGCGTCCCGCTCCCATAATTGTCAACAGTGAATTGCTCAAACAATAAAGGACAAATACGAAATATGAACGATTTCACGAAGAATCGTGGTCGCAAATGCAGGTGCACGCGTTGGTGGTATACACATTCATACATGAGGTCGTGTGGTATCTTCGAGCTAACACTGAATACTGCAGGCAGACACCTGCCACCAGCGAATTCGTTGCAACCGCGGATCATCAAGACGCCACATTTGAGGCTCTGTAGATTGCAAAGCTCGACCGCCAGCTATCTCAGCGTCACCAGTGACCAGCACAGGACGAAGGGTCCACACAAATACGCGATGGTTCCATAAGTAGCAGAAAGCTCGGAATGGAGCCATAGCTGATAGCAAATCCCATTCATCGAACGTGATGAGATATTTATCTCCATAGACGAGGTACCCGAGACGAATGAGCTCGTAACTGTTCACAAGCACAATTTTGCGAGGTTTGGAGCTTAGTTGACTGACCCCCTTGGACGTCACAACACTATGGTTTTGGTCAAGCAGAGGCGCAATTCGAATCACCATTGTGTTGCGTGCACTTGTCTTGCTGTCCTCTTGGATACAAGCTAGCATGTCGCTATCGTTGTCAGTGAACATCTTAGAGGACACACGCCGTTCCTTCCTGTCGACCACAGCAACCATGTACGTCAAAGAACATCCGAGGCCCCCAACATATCGTGCATCCAACGCTAGCGCCTTCTCAACACCATGCAAATCCTGGGTGGTACCTCTACCGATAATGGGGAAGGAGCGAGCAAGCAGTAAAGGTAATAAATTGACAGTGAGAATTGCAACCTTCAAACCAAATATGAGAGGAACCCGTCCGTTCATACGCCACGCAACATCCGAAGTGAAATAATCAACTAACTGTAGTTTGTCAACCTCGTCCGAGAAAACCACTGTCGAGATTCGACCGTCAATCCCTTCTAACCAGCCTGAAGATGCAAGCTCCATGCGATAGAAATGTAATAAGCAAAGTGCAATCACTGTTGGTGCGAAAAGTACATCAGACACTCGGCGGCGTAAGGCTTTGGCGATCAAGTTTAGTAGACTGTAGTAAAGCAGCACAAATTGCGCAATTGCAGGGTAAACAACGAACCAGGCATCAGCTAGCCCAGCTTGCTGTCCTTGAAAGCTGCAGCCCGCTGTCCAAAACGCCGCCAGGGTCATCTTGAGTCGCGGTAGTGACATCAAGGGCAAGTACATAAAGCTCCCAGCACCTGACACGCTGCCAATACCACCACTAAACCATAGGCTTTTCCCCCGAAAAGCACCTAAGTGCAAGGAGACCAGTGCCACAACCCATCGAATCAAGACTAAACCAACGGACAGGTTCGAAGCTAAAGTTTCCCAATCGAAGACACTTCGAACAGTGTGAATCTCGTAACTTTCGTAAATGAAAAGCCCAAATTCGGTCCCATTCGCGATGTACACCGAATTAAAGTTGTGCGACTTGCTTGAAGTGATGAATTTGTTCCCCCATTTTCCAATTTTGCCAGCAGCTTCGCAATCCACTGGATTCGAGCAATCGGCTTCTTTCCCAGTATGCATATCAAACAACCGAAATGTCATATAGTATGGCGCTCCTTTCGCCGAGCTTGTTAAGTCCGAGTACCAGCGCATACCTTCTGGATCTTCATACCATCCATTTTTCCAGTACCCCCCAGGTCGACGTAACCACTCCAAAGTGCGATTAAAGCGAACACTTCGATTTACCCCTCGAAAACTCGCCAATGTGGATGCACTGTTGCTAGCAGCATAAGCATCTTGAAGTCGAAACACACAAGCGTCACCTCTCCACGTAGGTATGGCATGTCGAGCATGCGGTGCGTTATCCCAATAGGGTATGATCAGGACCGGTAGAGTGTTCGGGAGCATGTACAAATTCTTGCTATCCACATCGTCAACCACACGCAGATTATCACGAGTAAGGTTCGTATACCCCAGCGACAAACACGCATCGAAGATGTTGTCGATGGTTTTGGCAATCAACGCACACGATGATTCATAAGCAGTCCCAATCGCCGAGTCGAGGGCGTCGGTAACAGATCCTACGCGGCGTTGTCGGAGTCGATAGCCGTGCATCGCTGTACCAGTGGAATCCTCCAGTATAGCAGATACGCCTGGTGCTGCTAGAAGTGAACTCACCAATCTCGGCTCAAAGTAATCTCCCCTGCGCACGCAGGCAACCACACGATCGGGATACGGTACGTCATTAGTACCAACAATTTGGTAAGGCCCTTGTTGCGGACTCTTTCCGTAGAAAAGGTGTAACATGGTTGTTCTGGAGTCCCATACTGCTCCCAGTAGTTGCGAGCACACCAGTGCGATAATGAAAAGACATGTTGTCCAATGGTACAGACCAATAGCAACGTCGTGAAGTTTAATTCGATCCAAGAACTTCGAAGGTAGCACTGAGTCAGTGCTTTCAGGTTGTATTTGAACTGTTGAGGGCATGCCCCAGGCAACAATCATCGATTGAATGCGCCATGGATTCTTGAAACTTGCTTGTTCAATATCCTGGAGAGTTGGGTCCGGCGTAATAGAGGGTATGCGTCGAACTCGTGACCAAAGCATTATTCGAATTCTCAAGGATGAATTCTGCTACGTCAGACTTACGGTTCTCGTAGCATCCGAAATAACCACTCCATGGATAGTTGCTCCGAACTTGTCCAGCGGTAATGAAAAACAGATGCGGTCGGAAGTCTCATGTCATAATAATAACACTTCCTTCTGGTCAGAGTCAACACCACTTCATTTTATGCCTCAAATGTCGAGTTCACAAGGTATTGTCACACTAATGGCAGCTTGATGCTTATGCGGACCTTTCTCGAGTGGTAGCATACAGCCGTGAATAAGGCGACGGTGGAAGACGCGCCGGGGATGAGAGCAAAGAAGTCTCAGATCCATCATCTGCACACAACAACGAGACTACATGGCGCCATTCTTCGAACTTCACTTCGCTTGAGTGTTCTAGTCCGAGGCGGTCTCGGCCACGCGGAGTGTAGTACTGGATCCAGAACCACAGCAAACCACGGAAATTATCGCAAACGTAGCCGTGCTTGCCTGAAACATCCTCGTGGTCTCGCAGCGCCTCTAGTATTGCTGGAAGCCGTTTCCGACGATGCTGGAATACAAGAATCACAATAGCTGTGTTTAGACAACAAATGTTCTCGTGGTTGATATCATCCATCGTCACGATCGTCATGAGATCACGTAGTAGCCGCACAAGGTTAACTGCCAAGAACTCGCTCATGCGGTCCATCTCATAGTCGTCCGCAAGGCCAAATGTTCCGTTTTGAGTATGCTTAGCAAATTTTTCTGAGGATAACAGCATGGACCGAATGAACACATTCGAGTCCACTAGATTCAAAATCACCACTTCTGTAATATCAAAACGTCAAGAGAACGTCAGTGACCTGTAGTAATGAACCAAACAAAGATGCATTGTACGTACCCATAAAAGTCCCGAACTGGGTGTTGCTCAGGAGGCCATGGAAGAGCTGGAGCGTCTCCCAGTTACCTTTGGTCATCTCTCCAAGCAAATCAAAGGCCGACTGGAAGCTGCCCTGCGAACGGTACGCGCCTCCACTAAGAATCTCCGTGATAAGTGCCTGCAGCAATGGTGTGCGAGCCACAAAAAGCTGCTCACTAGGAGCAGCTCGTCTCAAAAATGCTTCTACACATGATGCCAGCCAGAAGCGGTAAATAGAGTCGACAGGCTGCTCGATCAGCGCATGGATAATTTTTGATAACAAGCCCTTGTCTGGATGGTCGAGGTTGATAGGTGTAGAGCCTCCAGCATTCATAAGCTGAACTTCGTGCTCACTAAGCAACAACAATTTGCTGGTATTGTCGCTGTAGTCACGGTCACAAAAATTGTGGATCAATCGGAGGAACTGAATCTTCAGTGACGCGTCTAAGCTGCAGTCACAATCAGGACCGTGCAATGGTTCATGAGCAGGATTGGGTGGCACGGTTGTGGTCCACTGGAACTTGTCAAACATTGTGTTGAGCGTCTTGACGAGTCCCATTTCAGCGAGTCGGTCTTGAAAATCAACCTTGCGCTTTCCGTTCAGTAAGGTGCAGAGCACAAAAAGCACCTCCACGCGATACGGAGCTAGCACGATGGATTTCATGATAACCTGTGCCTCAGCGTCTTCCCTAGCGCGTTGATCTGGTGATCGGTTTCGAAATATCAGGTCTCGCAAGATAGCTGTCTCGACAGAAAATGGGTGCTGTTGCGGGTGAGAGGATGAGGGGGTACTAGCATCTCCTTCTGTCGGGACTGCAGCTGCAGCTCGCGCCTGGTGATGCCTGTGCAGAATCGTAAGATCTCCTGACGAACCGAGAGCCGGATGTGTGACGAGCCGATCAATTGTTTCCCAGTCGCTCCGATCACTTGTTTGGTATAACAGCGTAGCAAACTCGGCAGATGTCGCGAGTTCCGACGAGAACGGCTCGTACACTGGGTTCAGAGCGAAATAAAAGTTCTGTACCTGCAGTACGCGAAGTAGTCGCTGGAGAATCAGCGGTGAGTTAAAAATCAGCGCGTGGTTGCGGTCTACAATGTTGTCTGCGCGCATCATGCGATTACGTCGGAGCTTCAGCAGCTCTAGCGACTTGATCACCTCTGGAAAATGAAAAAATCACAAAAGTTCAGCACACAAAAAATATCCTACCAACAACAACAATATCTTCACGCACTGGCAGTCTCTAGCAGTCGTCGGTCTTCCGGCTCAAACACAACGAGCGCCACTACGCGACAGAAGAAGGCCAGTTGTCTAGATGAGAGCGACTGCATAATAGTGTGGAAGTTGGCTACAACATCAAAAACACATTAGATCCCACCATCACCAGCGTCTTCCGTACGTACGAATGCGACTGAGGTCGAACGATTCTTCTCTCACAGCGAGAATCTCTTCCACAAGCCCCGACGCATTGTCAAAGAACCGGACGTCGCCTATGAGCTGGAATAAATACACCACGAGTCCGTCCTTGTCACACAACTGCACTGCTAAATTCACCGAGAAGTAGCACAATTCTCTCAGCACCGCCATGGTGTCGTTCAAAATGTGCTTCCTCAGCGACGCGTCCGTGCCGCTCTTGGTCGGCGCGATGGTCACAGGCACCGGCGTCTCCCAGAGCGTCCGCACATCACAGCGCGGACTCACGCCGTGCTTCTGACGGCGCTCGCCGTCCAGCACGAGCGTGGACCAACGCGGCGGCTGTGCGGCCGTCTGCACCTCGTCCTCTTGACGCAGCGCGTGTAGCACTCGCAGCAGACACTCGTCGCCGCCCACACGCAGGAAGTTCTCGCGCTCGGCCGCCACGTGGCCCGTCACGGCGTCCGGCGGCGCGTCCTCCTCGTGGACGCCGTTCGGGTCCAGTAGCCGCTGCACCAGCTCCTGTAGCAGCAGCCGCAGCTTGCGACGGTCGTGCACCACGCCGTCCAGCAGTGCGTAGATCTCCCGGATAAGTACGACGAAGCTCTGTTTGCGGCCGTGGAAGGCGGCGGTGCGCTCGTACGCGCGCGCTTCTGCTGCGTCTAGAGACGAGACGAAGGACGGCGGAAGGTCTGCGACGGTCTGTAGACGCGCACGCGCGCCTTGGCGCTGCCATTGCGATGTCTGTGTGCTGTGAGAGACGACGCCGGTCACCTGCATGCGGCTGAGTGTGCTGAATACGCGGCGGCGCGCGGACGTGCGCTTGACCTCCATCCTTTCGTGTCCGATATAGTCTTTTGACTCAGGACCTCTAAAGCTACAAAAGTGACTTGCTTTTTGTAAGAGGAACCTAGAAATTAAGCTATAGTTTCATCTGAAAAGTTAATGGCGACTCCAGACGTGGAACTGCAGGCGCCGCCGAGCGACGGCGTCTCGTGTCTCCGCTTCGGCACGCGGACGCTGCTGGTGGCGTCATGGGACTCTACACTGCGCGTATACGACGGCGTGCGTCTACGCTCCACGCTCGATCTAGCTGCGCCAGTGCTGAGCTGCTGCTACGGCCAGAGCGACTCGGAGGCGTTCGCAGGCGGGTTGGACTGCGCCGTGCAGCAGGTGGACATACAGACGCGACAGATCACGAGGCTGGGGACGCACGACGCGGCAGTTCGACACGTGGGCTACGCTCGGGAACTGGGGCTGACGCTTAGCGGAGGCTGGGACGGCAAACTCAAGGTCTTTGACGTGCGGCACGGGGCCAACGCGCAGGTTCACGAGCGTCAACTGCCGGGAAAAGTCTTCGGCATGGACGTACGTGGTCACTTGGTAGCAGCCGCTACATCCACGCGAGAGGTGACCGTGTACGACCTCCGGAACTTGGCAGAGCCTCTTGTCCGGAAAGAAAGCCCCCTCAAGTACCAAATGCGCTGTGTGCGCGTGTTCCCTGACCTCACGGGCTTCGCACTGGCGTCGGTGGAAGGACGCGTGGCTCTGGAGTATTTACAGGAGAAGGAGAAACGCAACTATGCATTCAAGTGTCATCGTGGCAATGTGGATGGCCAGACGCTTATTTATCCTGTCAATTGCATCGCCTTCCATCCGACGTACGGCACTTTTGCTACTGGAGGATGTGACGGGGTAGTGAATCTATGGGATGGAGCAAATAAGAAACGCATCACGCATCTACGTCAGTACCCGACGAGCATCGCTGCTATGGACTTTAATCAGGATGGATCGGTGCTGGCGATTGCCGCTTCGTACACTTACGAACAGGGAGAAAAAGAGTGCGTGAAGTGGCATGGGATGACGAGAGAGGTCTGACGCTTTGTTTGTTGTTGTTTGTTTTAGCCACCCGAATGATGCGATTTTCCTCCACATGGTGCAAGACTCCGAGGTGCGACCCAAGAAGAAGGCGGCTGCATAGATAGCAACGAGCTGTTCAGTAGCAAGCAAGCAATTTCAAGCGATGAAGATGAATTGTCAAGGGCACTAAGGACTGGTCTGCGGCTAACAACGAGTACGTTTAGAAGGAATAGAGCTGCTCCAACGAGTCTTGATATTTGGCTTTTGAAGCCACGGCAGAGGTTTGACCTGCCACAGGAATTACCACGGTTTTATGGACCTTGACTCGCGTGATTCCGTGGCTGAATCCCTGTAAGTTAAGCACAACACTAGCTTCAACGCGATCAATTTCTTCCTTTGACAAAGATCATTTAATGATCTATTGGTACGTCAAGTGTTTGTTAGAGCTGCTTTAAACGTCATTTTTTTACACTCATTATGCATTCCAAAAAGCCAAGGTTAGCGCACCATCCACCCCAGAGTCACTGCAGCAATCGCATATGCGTCGAATCTCTGCTCAAAGTGCTCGTCATCACTTCCTCATATATTTATACTCTGACTCAATACGTCAAAGCGAAGGCATCAGGGACAATTGAGTTGCGAAATCCGTGGCAAAATTTGTGGTGACCTACAGAATCTCACTGGCGAGAGCTAACATCCGCTATCCCTCATCTCAGTGAGAACATCAGCAACCACGAGCTTGGGTTCCGCCACCACAAGCAACTAACATTGTGTAGCTATATAGTCCTCGTGATTCTTCACGAATCACTTTTCAGGCTCTAACAATTTTAATCTATTAAAATATCTCGTTCTTCCCTATAAATACACACGTGATTGTGGACATCCAAGTATCTTGACTTGTTTCGTCGTCAGGCGTATGAGCACTTGTCTGGGTCTTTAATGACTGCACTAAATCAGGGGAAGAAATGCATGCAAGGTAGGGACCATTACAATTCTTGCTCATAAGCTGCTGGTAAATGACACCTTTGTTCTAGAATTGGATCAGTTCACCCAGTCGATGGGTTTGACTGTCAGGAATCTTGATAATGGGCTAAACATCGGTACGTGGCACCTACGCACTATCACTACACTGCACTAATTCGTTATAACTCTTTTCGCTTTTGTCCAGAACACTACTCACGTGACGAGGAGGACCTCTTTCACACAGCCTTTGGTGACGTCGTGGATATTCCAAAAGACTTTGTTGCGCCAACTAGCAAACCGAGAAGAGCTCGAGCAGCCACAAATAGCCCCTTTCGATTCTACCGCAAACAAGCTACAGGGTCAACATCCTCTTTGCCACACCCGAGCGATGATCTGTCTTCAAACGAGCACCAACTTCCATTGCGACGCAAGAGGCAGTCTCACAAGACAACAAGCAAATCAACAGAACCGAAGCCTAAGTCAGTCGACTTTGTCTACGACATTGACGTGAGGCGAAAGCTACGCGAAGAAGTCGACGCTGAGCGTACACGAGTGCTACAAGAGGCCAAAGCTCGAGAAGCCAAGCTGCGAGCCGACAAGAAGTGGGTTTTCGACAAGGACGACACATCACCAGCAAGGAGGAACCAGGTGTGGGGTCCTAGCAAGAAGGAAAAGGCTCGTTCCACAAAACTCAAAGGCAACAGTTCGTCCAGACCCGGCGAGCGAGTAGCTTCAGCTCCCAGCAGACACTCCAGCAGCTCCACGTCCTTGTCCAGCACCTGTCACTCCTATACTTCCACCCCTCAACACTGCAATCCTAGCGACGACGTCGAAAGCTCCATCCGGGAGTTTGAACGTCGTCTGCACACTCACTGGAGTCTTCGCGTGGACCAGTAACTAGCAACAAGCAACAAAAGTGATGAAAATGGGCTCAGAAGCTAGTAGGTACTGTAGTTTAAGAGTCTCCTGGTCATTTACGCCGTGCGCAGCGGAGGCGCCACGAGGATCACGACGTCTCCGCGCACGAAGAGCATCTCGATGGTGCGCTTGGACTGCTTGATGAGCTCTTCGTATGTCTCTGGGTCCAGCTCCTGCACGGTGATAGTCTCCTCCACGTCGCTCAGCACCATGTTCAGATGCTGGTCATATGCCTGCAGCACGCCTCGCAGCTCTCGGTCGCCTCGGCACTTGACGTAGATGCGCTCAGCCACGCTCAGCTTGATCAGGTCCAGCGGCTCGTCGATCGACGCCATGGATGCGGAATTAGGAGTGATGGTAGTCTCGATTGTTCTTCAATAGGAAGGTTTCCTTGTTCTCATACAGAGATTTCCCTTTTCGACCAATGAAAAAACTGGACGACCATTGAGCTCTTAGAACCATTGGCAGTCGACAAACAGGGGCAACAATGCGGGGTGAGAACGCTGGCGTATTGGACGCCATGAGTGACTTGAGCGAGTCTTCCGACAGCGATGAGGAGCTACTGCATGTGATGGACCCATCAGATCCGCGTGCGCATCGCTCAGCGCCAGTTGTGCAGCCTACACGTACCAAGACTCGGCAGAATCAGACGGCTTCTCGCTGGGACTCAGACGATGTGGGCGAGCCAATCAGCGTGGACTCGGACTCGGAGAATCAGAAGAATCAGACAGCCGTCGTAATCGAAGATGATGATCCCAAGGAAACAGTGGCTCCCGTCAAAAAGGTCGTAACGCTCTCCAAGTGGGCGGCTCGGTTCCTGGTGCCTGCAAGTGAGCGCAAGATCCCAGTGTTTGAAGAACCGCCTTTAGAGCCGCTGAATGATTTTATACTGAGTGACTTTAGCTCGAGATATCGCGGCAATGCAGGTGATGTAGAGGTGGAGAAGGAGATTAAAGCTGATGACGACGAAGTGCAGAAAGAGAGCAACAAAATGCAGGTCGGCGCGCCACTCTTTGATGCCAACTCGACAAATAATGACAAGGAGAAGGAAGATGGAGATGATGAAGAAGAAAACAGGGGGAAAAAGAGCAAAAAAAAGAAAAAAGAGGACGGACGCAAACGCAAGGAGAACAGATATTTCGTCACGGATCTGGCAACCAAGTGTTTTCACTGCGGAGAAGTTGGACACATGGCTAATGTCTGCATGAATGATAAGCTGCAGCTACCATGTTACTATTGCGCGCTGCGTGGACATCAGGCGTGGGCATGTCCTAATCTGCCGTGTGGAAATTGTCTACAACTTGGACATCAGGAACGGGTAAGTTAGCATCATTAGGTCATGGGGATGTTGAGCATTTGACTCATGCTACGCATGGAAATTACAGGACTGCAACAACCGAACATTGAACATTGAGCCATGTGGAAATTGCGGCCGTTCTGGACATATCGAAGACGATTGCGACAACATTGGAAACCAAGAGCAGGTGACATGCATGGTGTGCACGAAAGTAGGTCACCTACAATGCGTTCCTGTGCCGCCTCCTGCCGACAGACATGTGTACTGTCCTCATTGCTCAAAGAATCACGCGCTTGAAGAATGCCATACGTATGACGAACCTGCAGCGACAGACTTCGCGACCAGAACTGCTAGTGGTCGCACTGTGCAGACGTGCTTCGTGTGCAATGAGGCTGGACACATTGCCGCTGAGTGCCCTGTGCGTTCAAATGGATATAACAGGAGTGGAGGCAACTGCTTCAAATGCGGCAAGCCCGGACATTTCGCTGCTGATTGTAACAGTTCAAATAACAGCAGTAGCAACGGACGGCGCGTAACAGGTCGCAAGCGTGGTCGCGATGTGGAGGACGAGTACCCAGACTACAATGGCTACGACTACGATGAGGATGAGGACTACTACTCATACGACAGATCTTCGAAGGGGAGCAAGAAAAACCGTAACAGAGGTGGTTCATCGCGGTCAAGGAATAATTCCGGCAACAAAGGCTACGCGAGGTTAAATGAAGCCTTACCAACTAGACCTTACAGAAACAACAATAGCTATGGTGAGCGCAGACGTAACTCGCGCAGGTAGATAGACATCGCGTGGATTGAAAAGCATTGGTTGCAGAGTCGTGCCCAGCTTCCCGACCGCATTGTAACGCTGTACAAAGTTGCCAACTTAGGTTGATCGGGCGGTGATAGGGAGATTGTGATGGAAGAACTGTAGAATCTATTTCTTCTTCATGAGCTTGGACACATTATCGTACAACTTGAGATCTGTGAACTTCGTGTCGAGTGTGGCGAGGCAGATGGCGAATCCTTGAATCGGACTGAGTGGATACTAGAAATTAAAGAAGCGGTAAGGTCAGGGTGGCTTCGGACGTAGACTGTCGATAATTTACCTTGACGTCCATGGTGAAAGTGCTCTTGTGGCAATTGCACTGTCGGCGGGGTCCCGGTGGGTGGCAGGATACCCTACCAAACTGCAACACCATGCTGTCTCCGAGGGTCTGATATTGTGAACAACAAAATGAAGGTTTAGCGCCAAGATGACTTGAGGAATGATGAGCTTCTTACATACATCGCATATCATCTGGAAATTCTTGATGGACGGCATAGTGACACGTCCACCGAAGTCCAATACGTGGCCTCCAGTTTTCTCATCGAAGTGCGGTCGCTTATTGTGCAGCATTAGCAGTTTCTCGTTGTCCGTACTAGCGGCCTTGGTCTGTTTATCCTTCCATGTTGATGCTGCACCATTTGACTGTACGTGAGGAATCTGCACAGCGAGTCTTCCTGGCCCCATATCGTCGTATGAAAACTCCACGGCGCATAAGATGTTGCGAACACTCGCTTCGAGTACCGTTTTGCTCGGACTCATGCCGTCGTCGTACATTGTGTACTCCGAACCTGACTATATGTCGAAAATGGTTCATGAGAAGTAAACAAGATATGCTGGCTCACCGAAGTGACTCGAGATATACGCACCCAATTGCCGCGCAACTTACCAACGATGAAGTTGCTGCGTCGATTCCCAGGAGCTTGCTCCATTGTGAGGAGGTAGTTTGACGTCTTGCTGTTTGCTCGCTTTTGTGCACACAGCAAAAATTGTTTCCCCGACTCAAGATAAAGACGAAAAATTGGATGCAGTCGATTTAGACCATCGCGATCGCGTTCAACGTAACACTACAAAAGCACATCATCAAAATTGTTAGCACTACCGCAACCAGCCGCGAACTTTACGACACGTACGCGAATTGCAGCGGCACCTTGTGTAGGTGTTCGCATCACGAATGAACGCAATGCATTAATCTCAGTTCGTTGTGGTGCCCCCGACAAACTGTCGTCAGTGAGACTAGCGTTTGTGGCGCCGAAGAGTTCACGATTGACATTGATCACGGGCGCTACAGGTGAATATCAATATCATCTAAGTTATCCGCTGTCACTTGCTGGCGACTAGCGATGCAACTGGTTACCTTCACGTTCCTGGTCAGAATCGTCCGAGTCATTTGGGTCAAGACTGCGACTGAAGCTGCTACTTGAGGTCTTGTCGTTAACTTCTATCTCGCTGCGTTTTGCTTCAACACGCTGATCCTCTTTGTCGGGTTGGCGACCAGATTTTTCTTCATGATTTAGCTGTGCCGCACGTTGCTGACTTTCAAAGGCATTGTACTTCTTTCGATCTTGCCACGGTTCGCGCCACTTTGCTTCACCCTCGTCTTCGTCAGAATCGAGCTGCAGTTCCGCCATCATCTGGTCGTACGTCACTTGTTGACCTCGATAACGAGCCATATTGTCTTTGGCTCGAAGGCTCACGGAGACTGTGGCTCACTGAATTTGTTAGTGGCAGAATGACTTCCATACACTCCTGTAGACACGGTCGTTTCAAGGTATCGTCAGTCAGATCAATATCCGATAATTTTAGTCCAAGATGCCGTTCACAAGAAGGCATCCGATCAATCAATCGAAGCTTTCATCACCCTGTGAAACTTCTGTGATTCAGTTAAATTGTTTGGTAGGATGAATGACAACAGCAACGACAACACGTACTTGAGTGGTAGTACTACATGTAGTCGTAGATCTCAAACAGGAGATGACATGAGCATTCCAAAGTTTCATCGTGATATCGTCTTATAAACCTGTAGCACATGTAATTGCTGATGATTGTTGATGCAGGTGAGATCTTCAATGAAGTACATGTACTACACGTGTTAATCTGTTGAAGGAAGTTGTAGAACAGAAATTCTGGACTAGGTGCATCACTTTGCAGAAAAAAATACTCTTGGTGTTCATGGCCTTCTATTTGAGCTTATTCTTGCAGAAAAACATACTTCGAAGTATCATTCGACAAGCTTGATTTACGGACGATATGGTAAGACTACAACTAATACCTACATGGTCATTATTAAATCATGTGCACTCGTTAGTGCTTTTCGTGGAAAAATATTACTGGGCTAGTGCACCTCTAAGAGCAGACGGAATATTAGCTGTTCTGCCTTAGTCGACCACACAAAACACCTCAAACATGACATCAAATACCCTTTGAGATTTTCGTGTGCAAGCAAAAGATACGTTGATTGTTGGAGTCATCTTTGGTATTTTGGCTGTCGCTGGGCGGAACAATTACATTATGAGTGATGTATCTCATTAGTTGATGAAGGTAACATACTGTGAAGCCGGCCACCACAAGAAAAATGTGGTAATTCTACGTGTCAGTGCTAGCGATCATAGAGAGTCTCCGATTTACTATGTGTTGGTTCTGCGTTACCTCAGCATTTGTGGTGTTGGTAGGAACTTACAGAATCTCGGTAGCTTCCCGTGAATCGCTTTCGGGGATATCATCGTCGTTCTGACGATGGTCAATAGTAACAATGTGTGTACATGTAAACTGTGTAGGCTTTTGCCTAACATTTACAAGTGTATTGCCTCAATCTAACGATACAGTCACAGTGACGATTACTGATATCCAGAATGATGGTCATCGAGTTGAAGTGGTAGCACCGAGTGATGGTCAATTACTTGTCCCATTACTTCACCCCCCCTTGCCAACGTATAATATTTCTGATGTATGGGTAGAGCTGACACCGGTATTGTACATCTAATGTACATTGTAATCCAGTGCTGGTAATGACCGTAAGCGCTTTACATGGTAATGGTACACTGTATTGACTTCATTGGAATGGCTCTGTGTATCGCGACATCACGACGCTGTTTGATTGCGTTTGAGTCCCATATAATATAAATCGACTGTGGTGCTTGCAATGCATGTATTTAATAATAGGTGCACACCGTTGCCATTCCAACGTATCCCATCGGCAGGATTCAGCGATTGAGGGAACGGTGGTGACAAAACTTCCCTAATCTGAAAGTTTGACAGCACCGCACAGTCAACCAATACACGTACACTGTACAAGATACAAAGTCAACCAACGGGGGTGGACCTTTCCGGCAGATTGCGCCTTGTGCGTGAGTGCCTCGCACTGAAACAACTCCACATCACTCAAATCCCCAATGTAGCATTCGTACGATCCAGCCGGCTGCTTCACTTGGTTTTTGTATGTCCGGATAATTTTCTGAATACTATAATCAGATCTGATAATTTAGCTGCGACTTAAACTGTCGTTGTTGCAACATAGTGCTGTATAAGTTGCATCACGCGCATTTAAGTTGCTTGGCGCAGGGCCATTCTCCTTGGTCTCACCAGCTCATGATGCAGCTGGCTCCAATTCACCAGCCCATGATGAATCCTATGCTTTGATCCGTGCCGAATATCCCCCCATTTCCTATTGTTTGTATTGACCATTCTCCAATTGGACGCGTGCTCGGAACCACCTTATTGTCGCGTGTGACCGACTCCACCACTACTAGTACAGCAGTACAGGAATTCACAGCAATGCAGCTCATCAAGGGACTTTTCATCGCCGCCGTGCTCTGCGTGGCGTCTGTTAGCGCCGGAAACCCGGAACACCAACAAAAGCAGTGGGTGGACCCGTACCCTCCTGAAGCGGACGATTCCAAGTCCAGCTCCGGCACACCGGCACCCGTTGAGAAGGGATTCAATGTGCACCAGGTCAACTTCGCAGCCAGTAACCCCGAGGAGGAAGGGGGTGAGGAAAAAAAGGATTCTACGTCAAGCACTACGTGGATTGCCGGAACTCTAGGTGCATGTGCCTGCGTCGGCGTACTTGCCACTGTCTACATGAAGCGACGAAACGATGATGACAAGCTACCGGGCGAGATCTTCACTATCGACGATAAGAACTCGGTGCTGTAAGCGTGTTGGGCCTTGACATGTGCCACGCGGCACAGAGGCCATGTCTTATTACGTTGGTAGCATTAATACAATTGAAAGTGTGTGTGATCGAAACACGACTTGGTATTGCGCCGATTGAACTTGTGCGAGTTCAGCTTGTCACGAGATAAAGCAGAAATGGGAACAATGTAGTATTGACCTCATTTGGTGGCTCACAGTTCTGGCTTCCTGTTTGTCCTTCCGGGATGAAGCTTCGGGTTTGACATGTTATAGACTTTCCTAAGCGAACAGCAAAATTTTGGCTAGTCAAGCCCTAATGCAATGCCATCCTGTTCATGTAGTATCCCTGCACTGTGTTTATCTGAAAACACTAATTTCTCGTGACACAATTAACGAAGAGGTTAAGCCTGTAAGGCTCACGGTGAAATCACAAACTGCGACGTTCGGGCCTTGCATCACGCGCAACAAGTCCTGCTTTCGAATGAGTTGTTGTGAGCAGAATAATGAAGAACAGACTGTGGCCCTCTGAGCACGTAGATATCTCGTGACAGGGAACTATGATAAAGGATAGCATGAATTGAACCCACGTTGCCCACAACTAGAGTGTTGAGCTTCACGCAAATTGAACACTGGCAAGTTGGCAAGTGGTTCCAATGCTGAAAGCTGCTGCCCATCGTCTCCACCGCAACAGTGCAAATGATTGAAATGAAGGACCACCGGACCGTAGCATACAAGGTACAGTACCGTAGCGCTGTCATTCGATGGCCATCTCGTTGAAGTGTACACGAATGATGGTGCTGCGAACCAACTGGTATGTCATGTCGTCCTCGAGTCCAGAGTTTCCCTCGTTCACAGCAATCACCCAAGTACTCACCCTTCTGATGGTCTCTTTGAGTGCGATGAAAGCATCTGGACCTTGTAGCTCCTTTCCACGAGGGACTTGCACAAATAAGACAAGATGTATCGGAGACTCTCGTCCGATCAACGTTTGTGGCAATAATGCGTTATGATTCTATGTCTGATGCTCGAGCAATCCTTGCTGAAAACTTAGCATTGAATTCCAGTCTGGAACACTGCGCATGCAGCACGGACCATTCCAGCAAGCAACCATTTCGCCAGACGACTTGAAGCCGGCATTATTGCGTGTGTGTGCCTTGGGCCGGGCTCAACACGCTGCACTACTGTACTGTAGTAGAGGTCCGACGCTGGCGGTTAATCCGCTGTTTTCCAGAAACTAGTCGAGTCCTCCTCCCATCACGGTTGCTGCTTCGTCGTGGAATCGCACAGCACTACATGAAATAAAGAGGACAGAGCACTGGTCTTGCACGTTGGTCAAAATGTAAAGGAGGTTTTCCCAGCTTTGAGATCGGAGCTCAAGCACTAAAATGTGTCTTCAAGTGAGGCAGGACGGCTCCGGTGGTCTGACCGCAACTCGTCTTGCTCATGCTGTGCAAGACGCTGGGCTGTCCACGAAACTTTGGCTTGTCGTGCAGTCACAGGCATCAACAATGCAACCAAAGATGTTGGTCGCACTTCAAGAGACATTAAGAAGATGGTATGCTTTGCGTCGCTCGAACTAATGGCACTCAGACTGGAGCCCAGTATGTGAGTCAACGCGACGTACTCCATGGCGAGTTATGTGACAACAAGCAGTAGAGCTTGAATTTTAAGGTTGATATCGATCGCGATCCACGATGCCACGCTCATATATTTGGATGGCAACGCGCTATTCATGCAGCGAAATTCGATGCATGAACGATCGAAGCCAACTGATCCACACGCCAGCGAGTTATTGCGGCCACGAGCACGCCGATAGCTGCAGCAGCACCGGCTGAGTGTCAGTGTAGCAGCGGCGTGAGGAGACTGAGCCGGCGCCATCCCAGTGAGCTCCAATTCAACCTTGAACCATGACGGCGTGGAAGAGAATACGCGGTGGTGCTGGGAATCCAGATGTATCGATGCAGGCTCAACTTTGCTCACAGAGAGAGACTTGATCTCGAAAAGCTGACGCAGCCACCTGTCGACAAACATCCATCTACGTGTACCAGTCTGCTGACATGACAAGTAACGTTCATTGCAATGAATTTGAGCCACGGAATCGATGAACTCGCATCCGTTGCTAGCACTTTGCCCGGTTTCACAGGCGTCGAGTCGGTCGTGGCGGCCACTTGCCGTCTCCGACCACAATCGAGACTAGAAATCCAAGATACATCTAGTCTGACGATGTCATGCTTGTTATTTGCCTTCACCTACACATGCAAATGCTGGTTCTAGCCCATAGTAAAGCCGTCAATCTGATCGAATTGTTCGCCTTGTCCAGCCGCAAGCACTGGGTGATTGTTGCCTCGGGTGGCAGTGACGCTGCGCCGGGAGTTTTGGCCAGATGGGAGCCGCGGAGAGGCGGCCGGATTCTACATATTCACGAACTGAACCGCCATACAAAACGTTTAACGACGTCGGATCGTGTGTTCGCCGGCAGCAGCCGGTGTGCTCGCCTCCGTCCAGCTGGACTCCCGCCCAGACAGCCCAGCCCAGGATGCAGAAGCCTGCATCCCTATGCTGTGCTCGCCAATCTCCCTCGTTCTTCATTCTCCAATTAGACTTCTGCTGGTGAACAGTTGAGCAGCGAAAGACTCGACAGCAGCAGAATATGAAGGTCGCTAAGAGTCTGGTCATTGCCGCCGTGCTCTGTGCGGCACAGGTCAACGCCATCGACTTCACACAGTCCGGCCTCACCGGCGACAACGCCGGTAAGGTGGGAGCGGCCGCCTCGGGCACGAGCGACGGCGACCAGTCACCGATGCAGCAAGAGACCACGACGACGGAAACCGGCGGCTCAGCAGCAACCTACGAGAGCACCAGCTCGACCGAAGCCTCGGCCGGTTCGGCCGCTACCTTCTCAGCTGCCACGTCAACGGAGGCGTCGGCCGGTTCACCCGCTACGTTTTCAGCTGCGACGTCCTCTGAGGGCAGCGCGGCCGGAACGGACTCGGCGTCATGCAGTCAGGAATTCTCCACTGCTGGAAGCGAGGGAGACGACACAACAACGGGCAGCGACGTCGGCGGAGCCACCGACTCGGCTTCGTGCAGCCAGGAATTCTCAGTTGCTGGCAGCAGCGACACGGCCGACGATTCTTGTAGTCAAGAGTTCTCCGTTGCCGGTAGCAGCGACGACTCATGCAGCCAGGAATTCTCTGTGGCAGGCAGTGATGACTGCAGCGAAGGCTACGATATTGCTGGTTCTGATGACTGCAGCGAAGGTTACGACATCGCCGGTTCAGATGACACAACCGACACAGGTGGCGACACCGGCGGTGACACCTCGACAGGTACTACGGGCGGTGACACATCCACTGGTACTGGAACCGACACGTCGACAGAGACTGGCACCGATACGTCGACCGAGACTGGTACTGGTACTGACACGTCCACAGAGACTGGCACCGGAACTGACACGTCCACGGAGACTGGCACTGGAACCGACACGTCCACAGAGACTGATACAAGCACCGAGACTGGCGGTGGAACTGACACTAGCACGGAGACCGGCACCGGAACCGATACGTCGACGGACGTCACTCAAGGCGATGTATCTACTGGAACTGATACGTCAACGGAGACTGGCGGTGGAACTGACACTAGCACGGAGACCGGCACCGGTACGGACACGTCTACGGAGACTGGCACCGGCACTTCAACGGAAACTGGCGGAGGAACCGACACCAGCACGGAGACTGGCGGAGGAACTGACACCAGCACGGAGACTGGCGGTGGAACCGACACCAGCACTGAGACTGGCGGAGGAACCGACACCAGCACAGAGACTGGCGGAGGAACTGACACCAGCACGGAGACTGGCGGTGGAACCGACACCAGCACAGAGACTGGCGGAGGAACCGACACCAGCACAGAGACTGGCGGAGGAACCGACACCAACACGGAGACTGGCGGAGGAACCGACACCAGCACGGAGACTGGCGGAGGAACCGACACCAGCACGGAGACTGGCGGAGGAACCGATACCACCACAGAAACTGGTGCGTCTGATGACTGCTCTGAGGGATACGACATTGCTGGCAGTGATGACTGCAGCCAAGAGTACGACATTGCTGGCTCGGACTGTTCAAACGAGTACGACATTGCCGGTTCGGACTCTTGCAGTCAGGAGTTCTCCGTCGCTGGCAGTAGCGACACTGCTGACGACTCTTGCAGTCAGGAGTTCTCTGTTGCTGGTAGCAGTGACACTGCTGCATCAACCTCGTGCAGCCAAGAATTCTCCACCGCTGGAAGTGACGACGTTGAAACCAGTTCCACGGAGGCTTCGGCTGCTACACCTACGGAAGGCTCTGAGACTACTACATCTGCTGGTGGATCTGAAGATACTTTAGGTGGTTCGGCTGCTACGCCATCTGGTGATTCATCTGCTCCCGCTGAGGCTTCGGGCTCCGACTCCGTGCTCACGTTCTCGCCGTCTACTGCCAGTGGCGACTACAGCGGTAGCACTACTGCTTCGACCCCTACGACATCTAGTGGCAGCAACATGGACCAGTCTACCCAGCAGCAGACTGCCTTCAGCGTTGAGGCTGTCAAGTTCAAGTCAGGTGATGATGGTGAATCGCAGAGTCCACCCACGGTGCCTATTGTCGCTGCTGCTGCGGCCTGTGCCGCTCTTGCTGTTGTCGGCACGGTCTACATGAAGCGACGGAGCAACAAGAAGAAGTCAAAGCAGTCGTCGAGTGGTATCTTCACTGTCGACAAGGACTCGGCACTGTAAGCTGAGCCGAGTTTAGACCCATGTCCCGTGCCGTGAAAGCGCCATCTCAAGCGTTGATTGCAATGAATGAGAGACGTTGGAAGACCTCCATCGAGAACGAACCGAGTGGAAGTGAGTGTGAGTGCGTTATCATCTTGTATGCAGAAGAAACTATGCGAGTATTTTGAAGCTGACTTCGAGCTCCAGTCTCTGCTCCCGCTCGCTCGCCGAACGCGGTCGTGTATTGTGTGTAGGTCGTTTTCCCTCGTCAGCATTTGCGCGTCTGCGTCTTGGACTGACGCGTGTGTCTTGAGTGAGTAGTGAGTGAGTTTCGAGTTGTTCCAATAGAAAGCGCCAACCTTTAGTCTCTTCATCTTGATGGTCTCCAATACATGAATTCACTACACTACGCTGTGTCCTGCCATCAGCAATAGCGACACGAAAACAGAAACAACTGCAGCATATCCGTCAATCCCTGAGACTTTTGAAGCGCCTATACAAACACATCGCACATCCGATCTCAGCATTACAACACTTTTGTCTATCCTCGAATGCTTTGAACGTACCGTTCCTGGTCCCTTTCGCCCACACTTCCACCTCTCGAATGCCGTAGAGCACTCGTTCGTTCGTGTTGCTCGTTGCTGTGCTTACCCATCGTCCGTGCAGGAAAATTGGTCACTGCAGACATTGGGCTCTCCAATGACCACGCGAATGTATTTGAACTTGGACGTGACTTTCGAGAGACCTTCAGTGTGGTTGTCCACCCGGTCGTAGGCGTTGCTGAGGTTGAAGACGGCGATGATACTTGTGAACTCAATGCCGTCGTACGACACTCGGATGCGATAGTCGCGAGGTGACATGAACCCGTGCCATCGCACTACAATCCGTGACACGGTCGGCACCAATGCACTCATGTTCACCTGCCAGAACACTTGCTCGGTCGCGTTGTCACCTGCCGACCACCAGCTTGTTTCATCCGGGAATCCGTCATTGGCATTTCCAGGAACAAACACTGTGTCGTGTAGTACATTAGGGGCGTAGTTGTAGTAGCTGCTAGCATGAGCAGGTTCCCCAATGGCGGCGTTGAATTCCACGCCTGGAAAACTCACGTCACCGTGGACAGTAGCAACCGCCAGCACGACGGCGAGCAAGAAACAGGATGCCATGCAGATTTACCGGCTAATTTTGAGCCGGCTAGGCATGTTCAGGTCCGTTACACTGCCAAGTCGGACGTGTCTGCCGTGAAGCAGGATGAATGCAAATGCTGTTGCGTCTGCGGCTGAATTGCACCTGAAAATGTGCAAGAAGGTGGCGCAGCTCACGAAAGTCATTTTCCAACTCAACACTCGTAACGAGGACTATCAGGCGGAAGCGGAACACATTCGGACGGCACATGCAACGGAGATTCAGCAACTCACTCAAGATGCAGCAGACAAGATGCGAGTGTTGCAGGGCAAATGGCAGACGCAAGTCGCCACTGCAGCTCAACGAGAACGTCAACATGTTGCAGATCGACAAAAGTTGATGAATGAAGCGCAACAGCAGCAACGACGGACACAAGCCAGTCGAGTGGCAGCAGAGGAAGCGTTCCATGCGAAAGTGACGGAACTGGAGACGCAAGTGCAAGACGCACAACGAGCTTTTGACGAACGGATTGAGCAACTCACACAACTTGCTCTAGCGAAGGAGAAGGAGCGAGTGTTGAGTTCACAAGAAGAAGTTGCAGCTCAAGAGCGAGACTCGACGAGTTGAGACTGAAACACACTGACGAGGTAGAGCAGCTCGTAACTACGTCAAATGCCAAGTACAACAAGATGTTGGCTGAGCAACTCCGTGTTCAAGATACTCTCAAAGCTGATCTCGTAAGTGCTAAACGCGACTGGGAGAAGCAGAAAGAGGAGGAAACAGCAGAACATGAGCGTCAACGCTTGACTCAGGAGATGAGTGCTCAGACAGCTTTTGACAAGATGAAGCACGAATTGGTGACGAAGATCGAGGCGCTGCTGGTTGATACTGAAACTCTGCGTGGTAAACGAGACGAAACTTCGCGATGAGAAGGAGATTTTGGTGAAGAATCAACAAGAGCAGCACGGACGATCAAACAGTTGGAACTGCAACTTGCCAAGGCGCAG
>VOQZ01001839.1:0-45264 GCA_008079305.1 Phytophthora palmivora
CCGAAGTGAAATAATCAACTAACTGTAGTTTTGTCAACCTCGTCCGAGAAAACACTGTCGAGATTCGACCGTCATCCCTTTCTAACCAGCCCGAAGATGCAGCTCCATGCGATAGAAATGTAATAAGCAAAGTGCAATCACTGTTGGTGCGAAAAGTACATCAGACACTCGGCGGCGTAAGCTTGTGGCGATCAAGTTTAGTAGACTGTATTAAAGAAGCCAAAATGCGCAATTGCAGGGTAAACAACGAACCGAGCATCAGCTATCCCAGCTTGCTGTCCTTGAAAGCTGCAGCCCGCTGTCCAAAACGCCGCCAGGGTCATCTTGAGTCGCGGTAGTGACATCAAGGGCAAGTACATAAAGCCCCAGCACCTGACACTCTGCCATACCCACCACTAAACCATAGGCTTTTCCCCCGAAAAGCACCTAATGTGCAAGGAGACCAGTGCCACAACCCATCGAATCAAGACTAAAACCACGGACATGTTCGAGCTAAAGTTTCCCAATCGAAGACACTTCGAATGTGAATCTCGTAACTTCGTAAATGAAAACCCAAATTCGGTCCCCATTCGCGATGTACACCGAATTAAAGTTGTGCGACTTGCTTGAAGTGATGATTTGTTCCCCCATTTTCATTTTGCCAGCAGCTTCGCCATCCACTGGTTCGAGCAATCGGCTTCTTTCCCAGTATGCATATCAAACACCGAAATGTCATATAGTATGGCGCTCCTTTCCCCGATCGCTACTGTTTAAGTCCGAGTACCAGCGCATACCTTCTGGATCTTCATACCATCCATTTTTCCAGTACCCCCCAGGTCGACGTAACCACTCCAAGTGCGATTAAAGCGAACACTTCGATTTACCCCTCGAAAAACTCGCCAATGTGGATGCACTGTTGCTAGCAGCATAAGCATCTTGAAGTCGAAACACACAAGCGTCACCTCTCCACGTAGGTATGGCATGTCGAGCATGCGGTGCGTTTATCCCAATAGGGTATGATCAGGACCGGTAGAGTGTTCGGGAGCATGTACAAATTCTTGCTATCCACATCGTCAACCACACGCAGATTATCACGAGTAAGGTTCGTATACCCCAGCGACAAACACGCATCGAAGATGTTGTCGATGGTTTTGGCATCAACGCACACGATGATTCATAAGCAGTCCCAATCGCCGAGTCGAGGGCGTCGGTAACAGATCCTACGCGGCGTGTCGGAGTCGATAGCCGTGCATCGCTGTACCAGTGGAATCCTCAATATAGCAGATACGCCTGGTGCTGCTAGAAGTGAACTCACCAATCTCGGCTCAAAGTATCTCCCCTGCGCACGCAGGCAACCACCGATCGGGATACGTACGTCATTAGTACCAACAATTGGTGGCGCCCTTGTTGCGGACTCTTTCCGTAGAAAAGGTGTAATTGTTTGTTCTGGAGTCCCATACTGCTCCCAGTAGTTGCGAGCACACCAGTGCGATAATGAAAAGACATGTTGTCCAATGGTACAGACCAATAGCAACGTCGTGAAGTTAATTCGATCCAAGAACTTCGAAGGTAGCACTGAGTCAGTGCTCTCAGGTTGTATTTGAACTGTTGAGGCATGCCCCAGGCAACAATCATCGATTGAATGCGCCATGGATTCTTGAAACTTGCTTGTTCAATATCCTGGAGAGTTGGGTCCGGCGTAATAGAGGGTATGCGTCGAACTCGTGACCAAAGCATTATTTCGAATTCTCAAGGATGAATTCTGCTACGTCAGACTTACGGTTCTCGTAGCATCCGAAATAACCACTCCATGGATAGTTGCTCCGAACTTGTCCAGCGGTAATGAAAACAGATGCGGTCGGAAGTCTCATGTCATAATAATAACACTTCCTTCTGGTCAGAGTCAAACACCACTTCATTTTATGCCTCAAATGTCGAGTTCACAGGTATTGTCACACTAATGGCAGCTTGATGCTTACGGACCTTTCTCGAGTGGTAGCATACAGCCGTGAATAAGGCGACGGTGGAAGACGCGCCGGGGATGAGAGCAAAGAAGTCTCAGATCCATCATCTGCACACAACAACGAGACTACATGGCGCCATTCTTCGAACTTCACTTCGCTTGAGTGTTCTAGTCCGAGGCGGTCTCGGCCACGCGGAGTGTAGTACTGGATCCAGAACCACAGCAAACCACGGAAATTATCGCAAACGTAGCCGTGCTTGCCTGAAACATCTTCGTGTTCTCGCAGCGCCTCTAGTATTGCTGGAAGCCGTTTCCGACGATGCTGGAATACAAGAATCACAATAGCTGTGTGTTAGACAACAAATGTTCTCGTGGTTGATATCATCCATCGTCACGATCGTCATGAGATCACGTAGTAGCCGCACAAGGTTAACTGCCAAGAACTCGCTCATGCGGTCCATCTCATAGTCGTCCGCAAGGCCAATGTTCCTTTTTGAGTATGCTTAGCAAATTTTTCTGAGGATAACAGCATGGACCGAATGAACACATTCGAGTCCACTAGATTCAAAATCACCACTTCTGTAATATCAAACGTCAAAGAAAACGTCAGTGACCTGTAGTAATGATGACCAAACAAAGATGCATTGTACGTACCCATAAAAGTCCCGAATTGGTGTTGCTCAGGAGGCCATGGAAGAGCTGGAGCGTCTCCCAGTTACCTTTGGTCATCTCTCCAAGCAAATCAAAGGCCGACTGAAAGCTGCCCTGCGAACGGTACGCGCCTCCACTAAGAATCTCCGTGATAAGTGCCTGCAGCAATGGTGTGCGAGCCACAAAAAGCTGCTCACTAGGAGCAGCTCGTCTCAAAAATGCTTCTACACATGATGCCAGCCAGAAGCGGTAAATAGAGTCGACAGGCTGCTCGATCAGCGCATGGATAATTTTTGATAACAAGCCCTTGTCTGGATGGTCGAGGTTGATAGGTGTAGAGCCTCCAGCATTCATAAGCTGAACTTCGTGCTCACTAAGCAACAACAATTTGCTGGTATTGTCGCTGTAGTCACGGTCACAAAAATTGTGGATCAATCGGAGGAACTGATCTTCAGTGACGCGTCTAAGCTGCAGTCACAATCAGGACCGTGCAATGGTTCATGAGCAGGATTGGGTGGCACGGTTGTGGTCCACTGGAACTTGTCAAACATTGTGTTGAGCGTCTTGACGAGTCCCATTTCACGCGAGTCGGTCTTGAAAATCAACCTTGCGCTTTCCGTTCAGTAAGGTGCAGAGCACAAAAAGCACCTCCACGCGATACGGAGCTAGCACGATGGATTTCATGATAACCTGTGCCTCAGCGTCTTCCCTAGCGCGTTGATCTGGTGATCGGTTTCGAAATATCAGGTCTCGCAAGATAGCTGTCTCGACAGAAAATGGGTGCTGTTGCGGGTGAGAGGATGAGGGGGTACTAGCATCTCCTTCTGTCGGGACTGCAGCTGCAGCTCGCGCCTGGTGATGCCTGTGCAGAATCGTAAGATCTCCTGACAACCGAGAGCCGGATGTGTGACGAGCCGATCAATTGTTTCCCAGTCGCTCCGATCACTTGTTTGGTATAACAGCGTAGCAAACTCGGCAGATGTCGCGAGTTCCGACGAGAACGGCTCGTACACTGGTTTCAGAGCGAAATAAAGTTCTGTACCTGCAGTACGCGAAGTAGTCGCTGGAGAATCAGCGGTGAGTTAAAAATCAGCGCGTGGTTGCGGTCTACAATGTTGTCTGCGCGCATCATGCGATTACGTCGGAGCTTCAGCAGCTCTAGCGACTTGATCACCTCTGGAAAATGAAAAAATCACAAATAGTTCAGCACACAAAAATATCCTACCAACAACAACATATCTTCACGCACTGGCAGTCTCTAGCAGTCGTCGGTCTTCCGGCTCAAACACAACGAGCGCCACTACGCGACAGAAGAAGGCCAGTTGTCTAGATGAGAGCGACTGCATAATAGTGGAAGTTGGCTACAACATCAAAAACACATTAGATCCCACCATCACCAGCGTCTTCCGTACGTACGAATGCGACTGAGGTCGAACGATTCTTCTCTCACAGCGAAATCTCTTCCACAAGCCCCGACGCATTGTCAAAGAACCGGACGTCGCCTATGAGCTGGAATAAATACACCACGAGTCCGTCCTTGTCACACAACTGCACTGCTAAATTCACCGAGAAGTAGCACAATTCTCTCAGCACCGCCATGGTGTCGTTCAAAATGTGCTTCCTCAGCGACGCGTCCGTGCCGCTCTTGGTCGGCGCGATGGTCACAGGCACCGGCGTCTCCCAGAGCGTCCGCACATCACAGCGCGGACTCACGCCGTGCTTCTGACGGCGCTCGCCGTCCAGCACGAGCGTGGACCAACGCGGCGGCTGTGCGGCCGTCTGCACCTCGTCCTCTTGACGCAGCGCGTGTAGCACTCGCAGCAGACACTCGTCGCCGCCCACACGCAGGAAGTTCTCGCGCTCGGCCGCCACGTGGCCCGTCACGGCGTCCGGCGGCGCGTCCTCCTCGTGGACGCCGTTCGGGTCCAGTAGCCGCTGCACCAGCTCCTGTAGCAGCAGCCGCAGCTTGCGACGGTCGTGCACCACGCCGTCCAGCAGTGCGTAGATCTCCCGGATAAGTACGACGAAGCTCTGTTTGCGGCCGTGGAAGGCGGCGGTGCGCTCGTACGCGCGCGCTTCTGCTGCTGCGTCTAGAGACGAGACGAAGGACGGCGGAAGGTCTGCGACGGTCTGTAGACGCGCACGCGCGCCTTGGCGCTGCCATTGCGATGTCTGTGTGCTGTGAGAGACGACGCCGGTCACCTGCATGCGGCTGAGTGTGCTGAATACGCGGCGGCGCGCGGACGTGCGCTTGACCTCCATCCTTTCGTGTCCGATATAGTCTTTTGACTCAGGACCTCTAAAGCTACAAAAGTGACTTGCTTTTTGTAAGAGGAACCTAGAAATTAAGCTATAGTTTCATCTGAAAAGTTAATGGCGACTCCAGACGTGGAACTGCAGGCGCCGCCGAGCGACGGCGTCTCGTGTCTCCGCTTCGGCACGCGGACGCTGCTGGTGGCGTCATGGGACTCTACACTGCGCGTATACGACGGCGTGCGTCTACGCTCCACGCTCGATCTAGCTGCGCCAGTGCTGAGCTGCTGCTACGGCCAGAGCGACTCGGAGGCGTTCGCAGGCGGGTTGGACTGCGCCGTGCAGCAGGTGGACATACAGACGCGACAGATCACGAGGCTGGGGACGCACGACGCGGCAGTTCGACACGTGGGCTACGCTCGGGAACTGGGGCTGACGCTTAGCGGAGGCTGGGACGGCAAACTCAAGGTCTTTGACGTGCGGCACGGGGCCAACGCGCAGGTTCACGAGCGTCAAACTGCCGGGAAAAGTCTTCGGCATGGACGTACGTGGTCACTTGGTAGCAGCCGCTACATCCACGCGAGAGGTGACCGTGTACGACCTCCGGAACTTGGCAGAGCCTCTTGTCCGGAAAGAAAGCCCCCTCAAGTACCAAATGCGCTGTGTGCGCGTGTTCCCTGACCTCACGGGCTTCGCACTGGCGTCGGTGGAAGGACGCGTGGCTCTGGAGTATTTACAGGAGAAGGAGAAACGCAACTATGCATTCAAGTGTCATCGTGGCAATGTGGATGGCCAGACGCTTATTTATCCTGTCAATTGCATCGCCTTCCATCCGACGTACGGCACTTTTGCTACTGGAGGATGTGACGGGGTAGTGAATCTATGGGATGGAGCAAATAAGAAACGCATCACGCATCTACGTCAGTACCCGACGAGCATCGCTGCTATGGACTTTAATCAGGATGGATCGGTGCTGGCGATTGCCGCTTCGTACACTTACGAACAGGGAGAAAAAGAGTGCGTGAAGTGGCATGGGATGACGAGAGAGGTCTGACGCTTTGTTTGTTGTTGTTTGTTTTAGCCACCCGAATGATGCGATTTTCCTCCACATGGTGCAAGACTCCGAGGTGCGACCCAAGAAGAAGGCGGCTGCATAGATAGCAACGAGCTGTTCAGTAGCAAGCAAGCAATTCAAGCGATGAAGATGAATTGTCAAGGGCACTAAGGACTGGTCTGCGGCTAACAACGAGTACGTTTAGAAGGAATAGAGCTGCTCCAACGAGTCTTGATATTTGGCTTTTGAAGCCACGGCAGAGGTTTGACCTGCCACAGGAATTACCACGGTTTTATGGACCTTGACTCGCGTGATTCCGTGGCTGAATCCCTGTAAGTTAAGCACAACACTAGCTTCAACGCGATCAGTTTCTTCTCTGACAAAGATCATTTAATGATCTATTGGTACGTCAAGTGTTTGTTAGAGCTGCTTTAAACGTCATTTTTTTACACACTCATTATGCATTCCAAAAAGCCAAGGTTAGCGCACCATCCACCCCAGAGTCACTGCAGCAATCGCATATGCGTCGAATCTCTGCTCAAAGTGCTCGTCATCACTTCCTCATATATTTATATACTCTGACTCAATACGTCAAAGCGAAGGCATCAGGGACAATTGAGTTGCGAAATCCGTGGCAAAATTTGTGGTGACCTACAGAATCTCACTGGCGAGAGCTAACATCCGCTATCCCTCATCTCAGTGAGAACATCAGCAACCACGAGCTTGGGTTCCGCCACCACAAGCAACTAACATTGTGTAGCTATATAGTCCTCGTGATTCTTCACGAATCACTTTTCAGGCTCTAACAATTTTAATCTATTAAAATATCTCGTTCTTCCTATAAATACACACGTGATTGTGGACATCCAAGTATCTTGACTTGTTTCGTCGTCAGGCGTATGAGCACTTGTCTGGGTCTTTAATGACTGCACTAAATCAGGGGAAGAAATGCATGCAAGGTAGGGACCATTACAATTCTTGCTCATAAGCTGCTGGTAAATGACACCTTTGTTCTAGAATTGGATCAGTTCACCCAGTCGATGGGTTTGACTGTCAGGAATCTTGATAATGGGCTAAACATCGGTACGTGGCACCTACGCACTATCACTACACTGCACTAATTCGTTATAACTCTTTTCGCTTTTGTCCAGAACCTACTCACGTGACGAGGAGGACCTCTTTCACACAGCCTTTGGTGACGTCGTGGATATTCCAAAAGACTTTGTTGCGCCAACTAGCAAACCGAGAAGAGCTCGAGCAGCCACAAATAGCCCCTTTCGATTCTACCGCAAACAAGCTACAGGGTCAACATCCTCTTTGCCACACCCGAGCGATGATCTGTCTCAAACGAGCACCAACTTCCATTGCGACGCAAGAGGCAGTCTCACAAGACAACAAGCAAATCAACAGAACCGAAGCCTAAGTCAGTCGACTTTGTCTACGACATTGACGTGAGGCGAAAGCTACGCGAAGAAGTCGACGCTGAGCGTACACGAGTGCTACAAGAGGCCAAAGCTCGAGAAGCCAAGCTGCGAGCCGACAAGAAGTGGGTTTTCGACAAGGACGACACATCACCAGCAAGGAGGAACCAGGTGTGGGGTCCTAGCAGAAGGAAAAGGCTCGTTCCACAAAACTCAAAGGCAACAGTTCGTCCAGACCCGGCGAGCGAGTAGCTTCAGCTCCCAGCAGACACTCCAGCAGCTCCACGTCCTTGTCCAGCACCTGTCACTCCTATACTTCCACCCCTCAACACTGCAATCCTAGCGACGACGTCGAAAGCTCCATCCGGGAGTTTGAACGTCGTCTGCACACTCACTGGAGTCTTCGCGTGGACCAGTAACTAGCAACAAGCAACAAAAGTGATGAAATGGGCTCAGAAGCTAGTAGGTACTGTAGTTTAAGAGTCTCCTGGTCATTTACGCCGTGCGCAGCGGAGGCGCCACGAGGATCACGACGTCTCCGCGCACGAAGAGCATCTCGATGGTGCGCTTGGACTGCTTGATGAGCTCTTCGTATGTCTCTGGGTCCAGCTCCTGCACGGTGATAGTCTCCTCCACGTCGCTCAGCACCATGTTCAGATGCTGGTCATATGCCTGCAGCACGCCTCGCAGCTCTCGGTCGCCTCGGCACTTGACGTAGATGCGCTCAGCCACGCTCAGCTTGATCAGGTCCAGCGGCTCGTCGATCGACGCCATGGATGCGGAATTAGGAGTGATGGTAGTCTCGATTGTTCTTCAATAGGAAGGTTTCCTTGTTCTCATACAGAGATTTCCCTTTCGACCAATGAAAAAACTGGACGACCATTGAGCTCTTAGAACCATTGGCAGTCGACAAACAGGGGCAACAATGCGGGGTGAGAACGCTGGCGTATTGGACGCCATGAGTGACTTGAGCGAGTCTTCCGACAGCGATGAGGAGCTACTGCATGTGATGGACCCATCAGATCCGCGTGCGCATCGCTCAGCGCCAGTTGTGCAGCCTACACGTACCAAGACTCGGCAGAATCAGACGGCTTCTCGCTGGGACTCAGACGATGTGGGCGAGCCAATCAGCGTGGACTCGGACTCGGAGAATCAGAAGAATCAGACAGCCGTCGTAATCGAAGATGATGATCCCAAGGAAACAGTGGCTCCCGTCAAAAAGGTCGTAACGCTCTCCAAGTGGGCGGCTCGGTTCCTGGTGCCTGCAAGTGAGCGCAAGATCCCAGTGTTTGAAGAACCGCCTTTAGAGCCGCTGAATGATTTTATACTGAGTGACTTTAGCTCGAGATATCGCGGCAATGCAGGTGATGTAGAGGTGGAGAAGGAGATTAAAGCTGATGACGACGAAGTGCAGAAAGAGAGCAACAAAATGCAGGTCGGCGCGCCACTCTTTGATGCCAACTCGACAAATAATGACAAGGAGAAGGAAGATGGAGATGATGAAGAAGAAACAGGGGGAAAAAGAGCAAAAAAAAGAAAAAAGAGGACGGACGCAAACGCAAGGAGAACAGATATTTCGTCACGGATCTGGCAACCAAGTTTTTTCACTGCGGAGAAGTTGGACACATGGCTAATGTCTGCATGAATGATAAGCTGCAGCTACCATGTTACTATTGCGCGCTGCGTGGACATCAGGCGTGGGCATGTCCTAATCTGCCGTGTGGAAATTGTCTACAACTTGGACATCAGGAACGGGTAAGTTAGCATCATTAGGTCATGGGGATGTTGAGCATTTGACTCATGCTACGCATGGAAATTACAGGACTGCAACAACCGAACATTGAACATTGAGCCATGTGGAAATTGCGGCCGTTCTGGACATATCGAAGACGATTGCGACAACATTGGAAACCAAGAGCAGGTGACATGCATGGTGTGCACGAAAGTAGGTCACCTACAATGCGTTCCTGTGCCGCCTCCTGCCGACAGACATGTGTACTGTCCTCATTGCTCAAAGAATCACGCGCTTGAAGAATGCCATACGTATGACGAACCTGCAGCGACAGACTTCGCGACCAGAACTGCTAGTGGTCGCACTGTGCAGACGTGCTTCGTGTGCAATGAGGCTGGACACATTGCCGCTGAGTGCCCTGTGCGTTCAAATGGATATAACAGGAGTGGAGGCAACTGCTTCAAATGCGGCAAGCCCGGACATTTCGCTGCTGATTGTAACAGTTCAAATAACAGCAGTAGCAACGGACGGCGCGTAACAGGTCGCAAGCGTGGTCGCGATGTGGAGGACGAGTACCCAGACTACAATGGCTACGACTACGATGAGGATGAGGACTACTACTCATACGACAGATCTTCGAAGGGGAGCAAGAAAAACCGTAACAGAGGTGGTTCATCGCGGTCAAGGAATAATTCCGGCAACAAAGGCTACGCGAGGTTAAATGAAGCCTTACCAACTAGACCTTACAGAAACAACAATAGCTATGGTGAGCGCAGACGTAACTCGCGCAGGTAGATAGACATCGCGTGGATTGAAAAGCATTGGTTGCAGAGTCGTGCCCAGCTTCCCGACCGCATTGTAACGCTGTACAAAGTTGCCAACGTTAGGTTGATGGGCGGGCGGTGATAGGGAGATTGTGATGGAAGAACTGTAGAATCTATTTCTTCTTCATGAGCTTGGACACATTATCGTACAACTTGAGATCTGTGAACTTCGTGTCGAGTGTGGCGAGGCAGATGGCGAATCCTTGAATCGGACTGAGTGGATACTAGAAATTAAAGAAGCGGTAAGGTCAGGGTGGCTTCGGACGTAGACTGTCGATAATTTACCTTGACGTCCATGGTGAAAGTGCTCTTGTGGCAATTGCACTGTCGGCGGGGTCCCGGTGGGTGGCAGGATACCCTACCAAACTGCAACACCATGCTGTCTCCGAGGGTCTGATATTGTGAACAACAAAATGAAGGTTTAGCGCCAAGATGACTTGAGGAATGATGAGCTTCTTACATACATCGCATATCATCTGGAAATTCTTGATGGACGGCATAGTGACACGTCCACCGAAGTCCAATACGTGGCCTCCAGTTTTCTCATCGAAGTGCGGTCGCTTATTGTGCAGCATTAGCAGTTTCTCGTTGTCCGTACTAGCGGCCTTGGTCTGTTTATCCTTCCATGTTGATGCTGCACCATTTGACTGTACGTGAGGAATCTGCACAGCGAGTCTTCCTGGCCCCATATCGTCGTATGAAAACTCCACGGCGCATAAGATGTTGCGAACACTCGCTTCGAGTACCGTTTTGCTCGGACTCATGCCGTCGTCGTACATTGTGTACTCCGAACCTGACTATATGTCGAAAATGGTTCATGAGAAGTAAACAAGATATGCTGGCTCACCGAAGTGACTCGAGATATACGCACCCAATTGCCGCGCAACTTACCAACGATGAAGTTGCTGCGTCGATTCCCAGGAGCTTGCTCCATTGTGAGGAGGTAGTTTGACGTCTTGCTGTTTGCTCGCTTTGTGCACACAGCAAAAATTGTTTCCCCGACTCAAGATAAAGACGAAAAATTGGATGCAGTCGATTTAGACCATCGCGATCGCGTTCAACGTAACACTACAAAAGCACATCATCAAAATTGTTAGCACTACCGCAACCAGCCGCGAACTTTACGACACGTACGCGAATTGCAGCGGCACCTTGTGTAGGTGTTCGCATCACGAATGAACGCAATGCATTAATCTCAGTTCGTTGGTGTGCCCGACAAACTGTCGTCAGTGAGACTAGCGTTTGTGGCGCCGAAGAGTTCACGATTGACATTGATCACGGGCGCTACAGGTGAATATCAATATCATCTAAGTTATCCGCTGTCACTTGCTGGCGACTAGCGATGCAACTGGTTACCTTCACGTTCCTGGTCAGAATCGTCCGAGTCATTTGGGTCAAGACTGCGACTGAAGCTGCTACTTGAGGTCTTGTCGTTAACTTCTATCTCGCTGCGTTTTGCTTCAACACGCTGATCCTCTTTGTCGGGTTGGCGACCAGATTTTTCTTCATGATTTAGCTGTGCCGCACGTTGCTGACTTTCAAAGGCATTGTACTTCTTTCGATCTTGCCACGGTTCGCGCCACTTTGCTTCACCCTCGTCTTCGTCAGAATCGAGCTGCAGTTCCGCCATCATCTGGTCGTACGTCACTTGTTGACCTCGATAACGAGCCATATTGTCTTTGGCTCGAAGGCTCACGGAGACTGTGGCTCACTGAATTTGTTAGTGGCAGAATGACTTCCATACACTCCTGTAGACACGGTCGTTTCAAGGTATCGTCAGTCAGATCAATATCCGATAATTTTAGTCCAAGATGCCGTTCACAAGAAGGCATCCGATCAATCAATCGAAGCTTTCATCACCCTGTGAAACTTCTGTGATTCAGTTAAATTGTTTGGTAGGATGAATGACAACAGCAACGACAACACGTACTTGAGTGGTAGTACTACATGTAGTCGTAGATCTCAAACAGGAGATGACATGAGCATTCCAAAGTTTCATCGTGATATCGTCTTATAAACCTGTAGCACATGTAATTGCTGATGATTGTTGATGCAGGTGAGATCTTCAATGAAGTACATGTACTACACGTGTTAATCTGTTGAAGGAAGTTGTAGAACAGAAATTCTGGACTAGGTGCATCACTTTGCAGAAAAAAATACTCTTGGTGTTCATGGCCTTCTATTTGAGCTTATTCTTGCAGAAAAACATACTTCGAAGTATCATTCGACAAGCTTGATTTACGGACGATATGGTAAGACTACAACTAATACCTACATGGTCATTATTAAATCATGTGCACTCGTTAGTGCTTTTCGTGGAAAAATATTACTGGGCTAGTGCACCTCTAAGAGCAGACGGAATATTAGCTGTTCTGCCTTAGTCGACCACACAAAACACCTCAAACATGACATCAAATACCCTTTGAGATTTTCGTGTGCAAGCAAAAGATACGTTGATTGTTGGAGTCATCTTTGGTATTTTGGCTGTCGCTGGGCGGAACAATTACATTATGAGTGATGTATCTCATTAGTTGATGAAGGTAACATACTGTGAAGCCGGCCACCACAAGAAAAATGTGGTAATTCTACGTGTCAGTGCTAGCGATCATAGAGAGTCTCCGATTTACTATGTGTTGGTTCTGCGTTACCTCAGCATTTGTGGTGTTGGTAGGAACTTACAGAATCTCGGTAGCTTCCCGTGAATCGCTTTCGGGGATATCATCGTCGTTCTGACGATGGTCAATAGTAACAATGTGTGTACATGTAAACTGTGTAGGCTTTTGCCTAACATTTACAAGTGTATTGCCTCAATCTAACGATACAGTCACAGTGACGATTACTGATATCCAGAATGATGGTCATCGAGTTGAAGTGGTAGCACCGAGTGATGGTCAATTACTTGTCCCATTACTTCACCCCCCCTTGCCAACGTATAATATTTCTGATGTATGGGTAGAGCTGACACCGGTATTGTACATCTAATGTACATTGTAATCCAGTGCTGGTAATGACCGTAAGCGCTTTACATGGTAATGGTACACTGTATTGACTTCATTGGAATGGCTCTGTGTATCGCGACATCACGACGCTGTTTGATTGCGTTTGAGTCCCATATAATATAAATCGACTGTGGTGCTTGCAATGCATGTATTTAATAATAGGTGCACACCGTTGCCATTCCAACGTATCCCATCGGCAGGATTCAGCGATTGAGGGAACGGTGGTGACAAAACTTCCCTAATCTGAAAGTTTGACAGCACCGCACAGTCAACCAATACACGTACACTGTACAAGATACAAAGTCAACCAACGGGGGTGGACCTTTCCGGCAGATTGCGCCTTGTGCGTGAGTGCCTCGCACTGAAACAACTCCACATCACTCAAATCCCCAATGTAGCATTCGTACGATCCAGCCGGCTGCTTCACTTGGTTTTTGTATGTCCGGATAATTTTCTGAATACTATAATCAGATCTGATAATTTAGCTGCGACTTAAACTGTCGTTGTTGCAACATAGTGCTGTATAAGTTGCATCACGCGCATTTAAGTTGCTTGGCGCAGGGCCATTCTCCTTGGTCTCACCAGCTCATGATGCAGCTGGCTCCAATTCACCAGCCCATGATGAATCCTATGCTTTGATCCGTGCCGAATATCCCCCCATTTCCTATTGTTTGTATTGACCATTCTCCAATTGGACGCGTGCTCGGAACCACCTTATTGTCGCGTGTGACCGACTCCACCACTACTAGTACAGCAGTACAGGAATTCACAGCAATGCAGCTCATCAAGGGACTTTTCATCGCCGCCGTGCTCTGCGTGGCGTCTGTTAGCGCCGGAAACCCGGAACACCAACAAAAGCAGTGGGTGGACCCGTACCCTCCTGAAGCGGACGATTCCAAGTCCAGCTCCGGCACACCGGCACCCGTTGAGAAGGGATTCAATGTGCACCAGGTCAACTTCGCAGCCAGTAACCCCGAGGAGGAAGGGGGTGAGGAAAAAAGGATTCTACGTCAAGCACTACGTGGATTGCCGGAACTCTAGGTGCATGTGCCTGCGTCGGCGTACTTGCCACTGTCTACATGAAGCGACGAAACGATGATGACAAGCTACCGGGCGAGATCTTCACTATCGACGATAAGAACTCGGTGCTGTAAGCGTGTTGGGCCTTGACATGTGCCACGCGGCACAGAGGCCATGTCTTATTACGTTGGTAGCATTAATACAATTGAAAGTGTGTGTGATCGAAACACGACTTGGTATTGCGCCGATTGAACTTGTGCGAGTTCAGCTTGTCACGAGATAAAGCAGAAATGGGAACAATGTAGTATTGACCTCATTTGGTGGCTCACAGTTCTGGCTTCCTGTTTGTCCTTCCGGGATGAAGCTTCGGGTTTGACATGTTATAGACTTTCCTAAGCGAACAGCAAAATTTTGGCTAGTCAAGCCCTAATGCAATGCCATCCTGTTCATGTAGTATCCCTGCACTGTGTTTATCTGAAAACACTAATTTCTCGTGACACAATTAACGAAGAGGTTAAGCCTGTAAGGCTCACGGTGAAATCACAAACTGCGACGTTCGGGCCTTGCATCACGCGCAACAAGTCCTGCTTTCGAATGAGTTGTTGTGAGCAGAATAATGAAGAACAGACTGTGGCCCTCTGAGCACGTAGATATCTCGTGACAGGGAACTATGATAAAGGATAGCATGAATTGAACCCACGTTGCCCACAACTAGAGTGTTGAGCTTCACGCAAATTGAACACTGGCAAGTTGGCAAGTGGTTCCAATGCTGAAAGCTGCTGCCCATCGTCTCCACCGCAACAGTGCAAATGATTGAAATGAAGGACCACCGGACCGTAGCATACAAGGTACAGTACCGTAGCGCTGTCATTCGATGGCCATCTCGTTGAAGTGTACACGAATGATGGTGCTGCGAACCAACTGGTATGTCATGTCGTCCTCGAGTCCAGAGTTTCCCTCGTTCACAGCAATCACCCAAGTACTCACCCTTCTGATGGTCTCTTTGAGTGCGATGAAAGCATCTGGACCTTGTAGCTCCTTTCCACGAGGGACTTGCACAAATAAGACAAGATGTATCGGAGACTCTCGTCCGATCAACGTTTGTGGCAATAATGCGTTATGATTCTATGTCTGATGCTCGAGCAATCCTTGCTGAAAACTTAGCATTGAATTCCAGTCTGGAACACTGCGCATGCAGCACGGACCATTCCAGCAAGCAACCATTTCGCCAGACGACTTGAAGCCGGCATTATTGCGTGTGTGTGCCTTGGGCCGGGCTCAACACGCTGCACTACTGTACTGTAGTAGAGGTCCGACGCTGGCGGTTAATCCGCTGTTTTCCAGAAACTAGTCGAGTCCTCCTCCCATCACGGTTGCTGCTTCGTCGTGGAATCGCACAGCACTACATGAAATAAAGAGGACAGAGCACTGGTCTTGCACGTTGGTCAAAATGTAAAGGAGGTTTTCCCAGCTTTGAGATCGGAGCTCAAGCACTAAAATGTGTCTTCAAGTGAGGCAGGACGGCTCCGGTGGTCTGACCGCAACTCGTCTTGCTCATGCTGTGCAAGACGCTGGGCTGTCCACGAAACTTTGGCTTGTCGTGCAGTCACAGGCATCAACAATGCAACCAAAGATGTTGGTCGCACTTCAAGAGACATTAAGAAGATGGTATGCTTTGCGTCGCTCGAACTAATGGCACTCAGACTGGAGCCCAGTATGTGAGTCAACGCGACGTACTCCATGGCGAGTTATGTGACAACAAGCAGTAGAGCTTGAATTTTAAGGTTGATATCGATCGCGATCCACGATGCCACGCTCATATATTTGGATGGCAACGCGCTATTCATGCAGCGAAATTCGATGCATGAACGATCGAAGCCAACTGATCCACACGCCAGCGAGTTATTGCGGCCACGAGCACGCCGATAGCTGCAGCAGCACCGGCTGAGTGTCAGTGTAGCAGCGGCGTGAGGAGACTGAGCCGGCGCCATCCCAGTGAGCTCCAATTCAACCTTGAACCATGACGGCGTGGAAGAGAATACGCGGTGGTGCTGGGAATCCAGATGTATCGATGCAGGCTCAACTTTGCTCACAGAGAGAGACTTGATCTCGAAAAGCTGACGCAGCCACCTGTCGACAAACATCCATCTACGTGTACCAGTCTGCTGACATGACAAGTAACGTTCATTGCAATGAATTTGAGCCACGGAATCGATGAACTCGCATCCGTTGCTAGCACTTTGCCCGGTTTCACAGGCGTCGAGTCGGTCGTGGCGGCCACTTGCCGTCTCCGACCACAATCGAGACTAGAAATCCAAGATACATCTAGTCTGACGATGTCATGCTTGTTATTTGCCTTCACCTACACATGCAAATGCTGGTTCTAGCCCATAGTAAAGCCGTCAATCTGATCGAATTGTTCGCCTTGTCCAGCCGCAAGCACTGGGTGATTGTTGCCTCGGGTGGCAGTGACGCTGCGCCGGGAGTTTTGGCCAGATGGGAGCCGCGGAGAGGCGGCCGGATTCTACATATTCACGAACTGAACCGCCATACAAAACGTTTAACGACGTCGGATCGTGTGTTCGCCGGCAGCAGCCGGTGTGCTCGCCTCCGTCCAGCTGGACTCCCGCCCAGACAGCCCAGCCCAGGATGCAGAAGCCTGCATCCCTATGCTGTGCTCGCCAATCTCCCTCGTTCTTCATTCTCCAATTAGACTTCTGCTGGTGAACAGTTGAGCAGCGAAAGACTCGACAGCAGCAGAATATGAAGGTCGCTAAGAGTCTGGTCATTGCCGCCGTGCTCTGTGCGGCACAGGTCAACGCCATCGACTTCACACAGTCCGGCCTCACCGGCGACAACGCCGGTAAGGTGGGAGCGGCCGCCTCGGGCACGAGCGACGGCGACCAGTCACCGATGCAGCAAGAGACCACGACGACGGAAACCGGCGGCTCAGCAGCAACCTACGAGAGCACCAGCTCGACCGAAGCCTCGGCCGGTTCGGCCGCTACCTTCTCAGCTGCCACGTCAACGGAGGCGTCGGCCGGTTCACCCGCTACGTTTTCAGCTGCGACGTCCTCTGAGGGCAGCGCGGCCGGAACGGACTCGGCGTCATGCAGTCAGGAATTCTCCACTGCTGGAAGCGAGGGAGACGACACAACAACGGGCAGCGACGTCGGCGGAGCCACCGACTCGGCTTCGTGCAGCCAGGAATTCTCAGTTGCTGGCAGCAGCGACACGGCCGACGATTCTTGTAGTCAAGAGTTCTCCGTTGCCGGTAGCAGCGACGACTCATGCAGCCAGGAATTCTCTGTGGCAGGCAGTGATGACTGCAGCGAAGGCTACGATATTGCTGGTTCTGATGACTGCAGCGAAGGTTACGACATCGCCGGTTCAGATGACACAACCGACACAGGTGGCGACACCGGCGGTGACACCTCGACAGGTACTACGGGCGGTGACACATCCACTGGTACTGGAACCGACACGTCGACAGAGACTGGCACCGATACGTCGACCGAGACTGGTACTGGTACTGACACGTCCACAGAGACTGGCACCGGAACTGACACGTCCACGGAGACTGGCACTGGAACCGACACGTCCACAGAGACTGATACAAGCACCGAGACTGGCGGTGGAACTGACACTAGCACGGAGACCGGCACCGGAACCGATACGTCGACGGACGTCACTCAAGGCGATGTATCTACTGGAACTGATACGTCAACGGAGACTGGCGGTGGAACTGACACTAGCACGGAGACCGGCACCGGTACGGACACGTCTACGGAGACTGGCACCGGCACTTCAACGGAAACTGGCGGAGGAACCGACACCAGCACGGAGACTGGCGGAGGAACTGACACCAGCACGGAGACTGGCGGTGGAACCGACACCAGCACTGAGACTGGCGGAGGAACCGACACCAGCACAGAGACTGGCGGAGGAACTGACACCAGCACGGAGACTGGCGGTGGAACCGACACCAGCACAGAGACTGGCGGAGGAACCGACACCAGCACAGAGACTGGCGGAGGAACCGACACCAACACGGAGACTGGCGGAGGAACCGACACCAGCACGGAGACTGGCGGAGGAACCGACACCAGCACGGAGACTGGCGGAGGAACCGATACCACCACAGAAACTGGTGCGTCTGATGACTGCTCTGAGGGATACGACATTGCTGGCAGTGATGACTGCAGCCAAGAGTACGACATTGCTGGCTCGGACTGTTCAAACGAGTACGACATTGCCGGTTCGGACTCTTGCAGTCAGGAGTTCTCCGTCGCTGGCAGTAGCGACACTGCTGACGACTCTTGCAGTCAGGAGTTCTCTGTTGCTGGTAGCAGTGACACTGCTGCATCAACCTCGTGCAGCCAAGAATTCTCCACCGCTGGAAGTGACGACGTTGAAACCAGTTCCACGGAGGCTTCGGCTGCTACACCTACGGAAGGCTCTGAGACTACTACATCTGCTGGTGGATCTGAAGATACTTTAGGTGGTTCGGCTGCTACGCCATCTGGTGATTCATCTGCTCCCGCTGAGGCTTCGGGCTCCGACTCCGTGCTCACGTTCTCGCCGTCTACTGCCAGTGGCGACTACAGCGGTAGCACTACTGCTTCGACCCCTACGACATCTAGTGGCAGCAACATGGACCAGTCTACCCAGCAGCAGACTGCCTTCAGCGTTGAGGCTGTCAAGTTCAAGTCAGGTGATGATGGTGAATCGCAGAGTCCACCCACGGTGCCTATTGTCGCTGCTGCTGCGGCCTGTGCCGCTCTTGCTGTTGTCGGCACGGTCTACATGAAGCGACGGAGCAACAAGAAGAAGTCAAAGCAGTCGTCGAGTGGTATCTTCACTGTCGACAAGGACTCGGCACTGTAAGCTGAGCCGAGTTTAGACCCATGTCCCGTGCCGTGAAAGCGCCATCTCAAGCGTTGATTGCAATGAATGAGAGACGTTGGAAGACCTCCATCGAGAACGAACCGAGTGGAAGTGAGTGTGAGTGCGTTATCATCTTGTATGCAGAAGAAACTATGCGAGTATTTTGAAGCTGACTTCGAGCTCCAGTCTCTGCTCCCGCTCGCTCGCCGAACGCGGTCGTGTATTGTGTGTAGGTCGTTTTCCCTCGTCAGCATTTGCGCGTCTGCGTCTTGGACTGACGCGTGTGTCTTGAGTGAGTAGTGAGTGAGTTTCGAGTTGTTCCAATAGAAAGCGCCAACCTTTAGTCTCTTCATCTTGATGGTCTCCAATACATGAATTCACTACACTACGCTGTGTCCTGCCATCAGCAATAGCGACACGAAAACAGAAACAACTGCAGCATATCCGTCAATCCCTGAGACTTTTGAAGCGCCTATACAAACACATCGCACATCCGATCTCAGCATTACAACACTTTTGTCTATCCTCGAATGCTTTGAACGTACCGTTCCTGGTCCCTTTCGCCCACACTTCCACCTCTCGAATGCCGTAGAGCACTCGTTCGTTCGTGTTGCTCGTTGCTGTGCTTACCCCATCGTCCGTGCAGGAAAATTGGTCACTGCAGACATTGGGCTCTCCAATGACCACGCGAATGTATTTGAACTTGGACGTGACTTTCGAGAGACCTTCAGTGTGGTTGTCCACCCGGTCGTAGGCGTTGCTGAGGTTGAAGACGGCGATGATACTTGTGAACTCAATGCCGTCGTACGACACTCGGATGCGATAGTCGCGAGGTGACATGAACCCGTGCCATCGCACTACAATCCGTGACACGGTCGGCACCAATGCACTCATGTTCACCTGCCAGAACACTTGCTCGGTCGCGTTGTCACCTGCCGACCACCAGCTTGTTTCATCCGGGAATCCGTCATTGGCATTTCCAGGAACAAACACTGTGTCGTGTAGTACATTAGGGGCGTAGTTGTAGTAGCTGCTAGCATGAGCAGGTTCCCCAATGGCGGCGTTGAATTCCACGCCTGGAAAACTCACGTCACCGTGGACAGTAGCAACCGCCAGCACGACGGCGAGCAAGAAACAGGATGCCATGCAGATTTACCGGCTAATTTTGAGCCGGCTAGTGCATGTTCAGGTCCGTTACACTGCCAAGTCGGACGTGTCTGCCGTGAAGCAGGATGAATGCAAATGCTGTTGCGTCTGCGGCTGAATTGCACCTGAAAATGTGCAAGAAGGTGGCGCAGCTCACGAAAGTCATTTTCCAACTCAACACTCGTAACGAGGACTATCAGGCGGAAGCGGAACACATTCGGACGGCACATGCAACGGAGATTCAGCAACTCACTCAAGATGCAGCAGACAAGATGCGAGTGTTGCAGGGCAAATGGCAGACGCAAGTCGCCACTGCAGCTCAACGAGAACGTCAACATGTTGCAGATCGACAAAAGTTGATGAATGAAGCGCAACAGCAGCAACGACGGACACAAGCCAGTCGAGTGGCAGCAGAGGAAGCGTTCCATGCGAAAGTGACGGAACTGGAGACGCAAGTGCAAGACGCACAACGAGCTTTTGACGAACGGATTGAGCAACTCACACAACTTGCTCTAGCGAAGGAGAAGGAGCGAGTGTTGAGTTCACAAGAAGAAGTTGCAGCTCAAGAAGCGAGACTCGACGAGTTGAGACTGAAACACACTGACGAGGTAGAGCAGCTCGTAACTACGTCAAATGCCAAGTACAACAAGATGTTGGCTGAGCAACTCCGTGTTCAAGATACTCTCAAAGCTGATCTCGTAAGTGCTAAACGCGACTGGGAGAAGCAGAAAGAGGAGGAAACAGCAGAACATGAGCGTCAACGCTTGACTCAGGAGATGAGTGCTCAGACAGCTTTTGACAAGATGAAGCACGAATTGGTGACGAAGATCGAGGCGCTGCTGGTTGATACTGAAACTCTGCGTGGTAACGAGACGAAACTTCGCGATGAGAAGGAGATTTTGGTGAAGAATCAACAAGAAGCAGCACGGACGATCAAACAGTTGGAACTGCAACTTGCCAAGGCGCAGCAAGACTCACAAAGTGTACGCCAAGATGCCTCTGCTCACGCCGAGGAGCTACAACGCATGCTTGCAGTCAGCACGGAAAAAATCGACGAGTTAGCGCAAGAACTTGTCACGCTTAAAAAAACGTTGCAGACTCGAGATATCACTCTAGTGCAGACTCAGAAAGATCTGGAGGCTGCACAACTAGAAACTCTGCAGCAAAACGCTACTGCGTCCGAACTACAATCGCAATTGAGGCAACAATTACATGAACACGGGCTGCATCTTGCAAATGGCAAAAGTGAAGCACTTATCTCTTCTCAGCAGATTGAGGCGGGTCAGAAACAGATCAAGAAGCTGGAAGCTGAGCTTGCGGTTGCGCAGAAATCAATTGCCGATATGCATATTGAAGGTGCAAGCAACGCACTAACTCAGTCAAAGCTGAAACAGGAGTTGGAGCGTGCAGAGGCCGAAGCAAAACAAGCAAAGGTCGATAATGAACGAGCGCTGGAAATTCTCAAAGAAGCTCATGAAGGTAAACTCCAGAAGCTCATGAGTTCTCATACACATGAGATGGAGATTCAACGAGCAGCAGCAACAAAGCAGTTGGAGCAGTTGGAAATTCGCATGAAGGAGGCTTCGATGAAATCATCAGATAAAAATATGGCGGTGCTGAAGAAAAAACACCAACAAGTCTTGGCGGAACATGAAGCTGCTTCAAAGAATGCTCAGACTAAACTTCGTGAAGATGTTGTTAATCTAGAGATGCAAGTCGAGACATTACAAGAACAGCTAGCCGTACAAACTCAGCAGTTCGCAGATTTGCAGAAGGAGCATGCCGACGTGATGCGGCAGCTTGAAAACTCAAAGCAGCAAGTAGAATCTTTACAAGCCGCGAAGGATGCCCTTCAATCAGCTACCCTGAAGGCGCAAAATGAACGGGATGAAGCGCACCAAAAACAAGTTCAAGAACTCAAAGCACACCGTGAAAATACTTTGAAGTCGCTCACTGCGGAGAAGAATAAGCTAGAACGACAACACGCTGAAGCTCTCCTTCAGTTGACTCAAGACCATTCTGCAGCACTTCAAGTTAACATTGAGCAACTTGAGGCTAAAAGGATACAGGATCTAGTGGCACAAGACTCGGCGATGAGAGAACTATACGAGCCACAACTTGCTAAGCTTCGTGAGGATGTTGAAAATCTACAACGGGCCCTAGGAGCGTCTACGGATGAAGCTACGGAGACACGAAGGTCAATGGAGGAGATCAGACTTTTTGAACAAGAACAGCTTCGTAGTGCGATAGTCAGATTTGCAGAACGTACGATGGCAGAACGTGCTCGTGCTGAACTCGCAGTTCGCCAAGAGCTAGAAAATCTTCAACTTGATCATTCTCAGAACGAACATGAGCTGGAGAAACGATTAATGGACGAGTCACACGCGAAGCTTGCCAGTCTCCAGGCTAAGGCAGACTCTGATTTTGCACGTCTAGCAACAGAATATCGACAGGAAGTACATGCTTCAGCTCAAGAGCATGCTGAGGCCATGGAAAAGCTTCGTGAAACTTTGAATAGTGCTCAAGAACGAGCAATTTTGGCGGAGAGAGCAGAGGCATCGAAGCAACTTGCCGAGTTGAGTTTGAAAAAGGACCGAGAGCGATCGGAAGCGCTTTTAGAAGCACAAACAATTCATGATCAACAGTATGAAGAGCTGAGTGCACGATTGCAGTCAACAGAAGAATCCCTAACGAAGAAGACACTGGATTGGGCGAGTGCAATGCGTGAAGGACAGAACCTGAGTGCTGCATTAGCCTCTAAGACGGAGGAAATGACACAAAAACTAGCTGCATTGGAGAAGAGCTCGCGTGAACAAGTGGACACACTCAAACTCGCAGCAAAACGCGAGATGGACAAGCTACTGGAAGAGAATTTGGCTGAAACTAAACAATTAAGTGATCAATTCGAGGAGACTCGACAAGTCATGTCGGAAAAGGTGGCGAACCTCAAAACTATGATCGCCGAGTGGCAAGAGAAATATGAACAACGTGAGAGTCGCCCTGAAGACGTCGCTCGCATTGTGGAGCTGGAACGACTGGTAGTGGAGAAAGATGCTTTGGCACGACGTACGCTGGACGAGATGGCGTACTTCAAGCGGGAACTGCTTAACCGGGAGGAAATGTACAATAAAACGTTCGCAAGAGCGCCGAATGTCGGAATGCTGCAAGTTCTCAAGCCTCACGTGCAACTGCAGCAACAAATGCAGATGCAACAATCGTTGAGTGCAATGCAAGCTACACCACCACCAAAGACTCGAGGAAAATCCAAAACATTTGAACAACCGGGTGAATTACAGCGAAGACGGAGTGAACGCAGTGGACTTAGTACTCCTCCACCCTCCAATGCAACGAATCAAGCATTACCACCACTTCATAATAACCAGATCAGCTAATGCTACAAGTTGATGTTGAAGTGGAATGTAGCCATGTACTCTAATTTAGTGTACAATGTGTGTGTCATTTTCAGCGCTCTTATTGGATAAAACAATTCTTGTTGGATCCATTTTGGTAAAACAATCAGAAAGTGTCATGACAGTGGAAGAGGAACTTCAGCGCGTACGTGTGGCTCTCCCTGGCTGCTTTTGTGTGAAATATTACGTGGGGTTGTATTTAATTGTCTCTTCTATCAAATGATATGCTTGGTGTCCTTAAATTCCCTCTAGATCTCGCGCATTACGGACCAGAAAGAGAAGACTGGTGCTTACAAGGCACTGTTGGAAGAGAAGTTACAAGATTTAACCAGTCTCAAGACAATTGTCACTCATTGTAACGTATTTCAGTACATGAGAAAACCAGTACTATTATTAACCATGTTTTATGTTAGTGTTAGGAGAAGATGTTCTACTAGTGATCTCTCGTGCTGTAAGTGCAATTTGCTGACACTGACAAACAACTTATCAGTAATCTAGAATATTTTATTATTCTACAGGTGATCACCCACTTGGCCTCGGTGGTCGAGGGCATCGACGTCGACGCACACCCGTGGAAGCTCGAGTTCATCAGCTTTTGTCTGGCTAAGATCAAACCTCGGATTTTGTCGTTCGAGGAGCCTGACGTCATGTTTCGAGAGTCGCTGGCGGCCATGTACATGGACGAGGAGGAGTATATTGAGGCGGCTAAGGCTCTGGCTGCTATCAACCTTGAGAGCTCCACCCGTCAATATACGGATGTAGAAAAAGCTGAGAAATATGTCAAGATTGCTGAGCTTTATCTGCAAGAGGACGAAACGGTGGACGCTGAGAACTTTATTAACCGGGCCTCACGTTTCATCCATAACGTGGAGGACTGGGCACTCAAATTACGATTTCAAGTGTCGTACGCGCGGATTTTGGACTCGAAACGCAAGTTTCTGGACGCGGCGTTGCGGTACTATGAGTTCTCGCAGTCCAAGCCTGATGAAGTTGACCCGGACGATTTGTTGGAACTGCTGTGCAAGGCAGTCACGTGCGCCATCTTAGCATCTGCAGGACCACAACGCTCAAGACTTTTGGGTACGCTCTACAAGGACGAACGCGTGAAGAACAGCGAACATGTGGCGATTCTCGAGAAAATGTACATGGAGCAGATTATCCGCCGTCCTGAGCTCGTGCAATTTGAAAAGAGTCTGCTGCCGCACCAGAAGGCAGTGTTATCCAATGGATTCACGGTACTGGAGAACGCATTTCTCGAGCATAATCTGCTTGCTGCCAGTCGCGTGTATAGCAGCATCTCACTGGAAGAGCTGGGCAAACTTCTTGAGATCGAGCCTGCCAATGCCGAACGTGTTGCTGCTACGATGATTGGAGAAGAGCGCATGAAGGGCAGTATCGATCAACACCTGGGTTTTCTCGAGTTTGAAAACACGGAAGACGAAGTATTGGCTGCTTTCGACACCAGAATTAGCTCTGTGTGCTTCAATGTGAACCAATGTGCGGAGCAGATCGAGCAGCAATATCCAGATATTGTACGCCCTCTTTCCGCTACGACCACTGCCCCGTAGGGCTTATCTAGGAACGCGAGACCTTGGATTGAAGAGTTTAACGAGCAACACAGTTTGGGTAGTCATGCCATTATTGATTGTTTGGGTCTGCTCAACGATAGTTGAACAGTAGCTTTTGAATATTTCAAACTGGTTGAATCGCGTGTAGTTGTAAGCTAGAACCAACTTGGTGGCACCAGAAAACTAACCAAACTATACTAACATCACATAACTGTTACCAAACTGGTAACATGATGTGGCTTCGACGTAATATGTAAACAGCTGACGTTATCTCATGCTTTTGTAAACGAATCGTTTGCATCAAGCTCCAAAACGATATATCGTTCACGGATAAGAGACAGACAACTCAACACCAAAAGGCACGTACACGTAGTACACGTACAGATATGACAGAAAAGGATTCGTCGCTGATAATGTAGATCATACTTAAGTACAACAATTCTGGTTGCTGGAAATGAACTTTGAATGGGTCACTGAGCCACAACATTATCGTGCTGTCTGCTGCGATTCATTTCTATCCTCAGAGGTCCAAACAGCAGCTTCAACTCTGAATGATGCACGACTATTGAACTCAGATGGTCCACAACAAGCGGCCTGACTTTTGGAGAGACATCTCGACAATGCAGCTCTCGTTGGACTGCGGCACACGCACTGGAGCTTGAAGCACATCAAACTCTTCCAGTCATCAATCGTCACGATATCCCGACTTGACTGGAGGGGAACAAGCAAACGCGGCGCTTCTGCTATTGCTTTGTCTGTGGTATTTTTCCGTCATGCAGGTGGCAATGTGTTGGTCCAAGCCACGCGCCACAAGTGCAACTACGTTAGCAAAGAGTACGGTGATCACTCACAGAAACTGAGCCAGTTATCCACCCCAAGGTTTAACTCCTCGAACAATGACATCCAACGATAAGCGCGCCTAGCTCAGCGTTACTTGTAACTATGATCATTCGCAATGGATGGTACTGGATACGTGCGAGTTAATCCTTCTTCCGTGGCTGCTCGGTATGCACGTTGGTTGAGATCGACAAGCACAAAAAGTTTACCCAGGCGGATGGAGGATCTTCTATGCATCGAGACGATATATCATTTTCGTAGACATGATCGGTGCCCGTCTCACATGAACCGGTTTGGGTGGTGCACATTAGCTGGTCCTTGTCCTGCGCACCACTTCAGAAGCTAACTGTTGCCTGCTTGCTGACACAGCGATCGGCAAGAGACTCCACGTTGGTATTTCGTTGGCCCGACCCACGTGTCCAAGGCAACTTTACCTTTACCACAGAGTGATCATTCACTGAGAGTACTAGTGTCACCTACATCACCGATGTGACTGAATCGCGAAGTTCCAACTCCTCATTGCTCTATTTGCTTTGTTCACCATGAGTTCTCCAACTTCCGCAGAGCGCTCGTCTTTCTCTCTCATTGCCGCAAACAACAACCATCTCGAGAAGATGCCGTCACCACTTCCTGCTAATTCGACTGCCTATAACGACGGTCTCAAATCTCCTGTGGACCTGGAAGGTGGTGCCCTTCGACCTGGTGGACCACCATCCTCGCTGTATTCCTGGCAGAATATCGGTCTTGCGGCACACCAAATCTCCGTGGCTGTCGTCTATGGGTCGATCTCCGGTGTCATCTACTCGGTCCTCAACAACTACCTCAACATGAGTGCAGTGCTAGTGGCTACTGCCACCGCATTGGTCAAGGTCCCACACGCTCTTCGAGTTTTCACCGGCCTCATCTCGGATTGCTACCCCATCTTCGGCTATCGACGTCGTCCGTACATGGTCGTTGGTTGGGCTATCTCGTTCGTCTGCTGTTTGATCATGGCCGTCGTTCCGTTAGGAGATCCTTACTACGGTGATACTTCTCTCGAGGATATTCCAGAGAGTGAGTGGACGACGGAGCAGCAGGCGATGATCAACTACGACGCACCGAACAAAGGCATTAAACTCATTATCCTCTTCATGCTAGCCCACCTCGGCACTATTGTGGCGTACGGAGCTGCTGATGGATACTTGGTAGAGCTCGCACAACGTGAACCAGAAGCCATTCGTGGATCCATCCAGACAGATATTGCCATTGTCACTGCAGTAGCCGGCATCCTAACATCTTTCATGACGGGTATCGGACTCAACAGCGAGGCATACGGAGGAACATTCTCGTGGGATATGGGTTTTGGTGGGGTCATGGGCGTATGCGCAGCATTCTCTCTGGTCACCATTCCTCTCTGCTGGTACTGCGTCACTGAAGAAAAAGCTCCTGCTCAACCAACGAGGGCATTCTTCGCGTACTTGTATGACTTCATGCAATATCGCGTAATTTACCAAGTCCTGGCATTCCGGTTCTTCAATCACATCTTCTCCAACTTCTCCGTCACGGCGGCGAGCAAAATTAAGAGCATCTGGTCGAACGTTGAGCCCCTAAATGATGGCATCGCAAGTATGATCTCTTCGATTGTAAGTTTCGCGGCATTGTACGCAGTTCGAAAGTGGGGTCTGCACTGGAGTTGGCGGTGGGTTGTCATCATCTGCCAAATCGCTGTTGTGGTCATCGATTGTTTTCCAACCTTTTTTACGATTTGGAATGTGTATCGGAGTCAGTGGTTTTGGCTGGGCGTGCCTTTACTCGCTGAAGTACCGAGCAGCATTGGTGAGCTTATTGCGAAGCTGTTCGTGATCGAAATTGCTGAACCTGGTAGCGAAGCGACGATTATGGGTCTGATCATCAGTATCAATAATATTGGTACGCCGTTCTCTACCGTCATGTATAAGTCCATCGACTCGCACTTCAGCATCACCGCCAAGGATCTCAAGAAAGACACGCACGACGTCCGCATGGATGTGACGTACGCGTACCTCATCGCATATGCATTCAACCTGGCGTCGATCGTCTTTGTGTATTGGCTTCCGCGCCAGAAGGAGCATGTGCACGAGCTGAAGCGCACAGGTGGTAAGAGCAAGTTGATGGGCATTGTGACGATCTGCTACATTTTGTTCGGCTTCTTCTGGGTGGTGTTGACGAATGCGTTGACGTTGTCGACTTCAACGAGTTGTCTGCGTATTGCAGGTGGGTCTGGGTGCTAAGTAGGCAAACTTGGGGGTGAGAGGTAGTACTCAATTTTTAAAATCAATGCCGATTTCCCTAAGGTACTGTGAATGATGTGTTCACCTCTCAGGTATCGGCTTGCGAAAGTAATGCCTTTTTGAGCCACTGTCTTGGATTCTGAATTGCCACATTAACTTGTACTGATTGCGGTGTCCTCCGAACTTGCCCGTTGTGGGCGAATCTGTATTTACTCAAGTAAACCTCCTTCCGATAGGAGCTGCTGTGTTCTGAGTGCCATGAAGAAGGAACCTCCAAAGGGTGCGGTGCCGTAAAAGTGGAGCCGTCTTAGAGATTCTCGATGTAACGGGGCTAGGCGCTATTATTTCTCTTGGACGTAAATCCATGATTCGTCTTAATGTCGACAGTAAGTGGAGACTGTACACCAATAAATGCAGGCTAAGCAACAGAGTTGGATCTGATTAATTCGCGAGGAATATCAATTCACATTCTCAACTAATATACCAGTCTAACCCTTGAGTTTGGCAGAATCCGTCAGTGCAGTATGATAGCTTTTTCGTGACCAATGAATATGGTGCATCACCATCAATCTCAACGACCTTCGTACAACGCAATTTATCATTTGGCAAATTATTTGCGGAATAACAATCGAGTATGGATGACGAGAAGATGAACAACAACAGCAGTACCCCAGCACAGGTTCGATAAGAGCACACCTATTTGCCGCAATGAGCTGACACCACTGTGTTCTGTGTTATTGTGCTTGTGTGTGCTGCAGAAGCGGTTGAATACAAAGCAGATGGCTGCCTTCTTGAATCAAACGGTTTTTGATTTTTTGAGAAAGGAGCTGCAAGACGAGGTGGAGGATGCTGAAAAACAATTGGAAGAGAGGGGCGATCTGGACAAAGCAGCCAAGTTGGTCTGTCTAACCACGATCGACGACAACAACGCCAAGTTGGCAACACTGACGGCGAAAAAAGATGTTATGGACGAGAGTATGATGGAGGAATATGACACCGTCGATAAGATCCAGACGCTTGAACAACAACTTGTGGGAATGCTTCAGGGTACTATGCGATGCTCATACGGACTGGACATCGTAAGCGTCAATCTCGCACGTTCTGTTGCAGAGAAGACAGCGAGAGCCTTCGCAGTTCGTTTCGAACCAAAATCCTCGTCACCCTCTCATGCATTGACAGATGATATGAAACAGCTCGAGATTGCGTTCACACAGACCGATTACATTGGCGATGCCAGTATTGAATTCAACGACTACGTATTGAAGTGCTGGGAAAAGTATTGTAAGAACCCAAGTGTGTTCGAGGCACCGTGTGTGGCAGTCGTACAGAGCTCTGGCTTCGGCAAGAGTCGGATGCTGTACGAGCTCGCACGAATGTCGCTAGGTGAGAAGTCGAAGATGAAGGTCCTCTATACGTGTGATCGCAAGCACGGATCAACAGGATATCCAGAAGCAACGAAGATGCTCCGGAGTTGGTTGTTTAACGCTACTTCTACTGCGGCACTAATTGCAGCTCAGTTGGAAAATATATACTACCACGCCTTTGTGAATTGGAAGGATGTCCAGACCGAGTGGCTCAACCTGTTTACATCTACCGAAGCTGATGTTGATGTGCACAAGAAATTGAGCATGGCAATCGAAACCGAGATGAAAGCCCACGTCACAATGAAATGGAGCAGGAAAGTAGTAGTTTTGGTGATTGATGAAGCAAGGAGTCTTCTCACGGAGCGGAAGCACAGGGGTATCAATTACTTTCGCATGCTACGGCGTGCACTCGTTTCTGCAAACAATAAAATCCAAAAGTTCGCAAAAGCAAGCGAATCTAATCTCCGAGGTGGTATTTTTTGTGTCGTGGTAGATACAAACTCCAAGGTGTCCGACCTCACACCACCACTGTCACAAGATCCATCGTCTCGGAATATGCTGGGGGCTCCTGTATTGGCATCATTTCCACCTTTCGTATTGACTCATACGATGGATATACTTTGGCAAGAGCATTACACTAGCAACCATAGTGGAGATGGTGAAGTGATCAGTGAAGAAATGCAGGATGACTTCGTGATGAAAGAGGAAGATGAAGAAATGGAGGATGAAAATGCGAGTGGTGGCGGGGAAGTGGCGACTGATAAAGAAAAAGTATTGGAGGCTAGTAGGGCTACGTACAAGGCGGAACAAAAGAAACTGATGGCCACCGTCGCTGCATACAAGGCAGCCGTGACGGGAGATCAAACAGTTGCGTGGGAGGCGATACTGGCAATGGGTCGTCCATTGTGGGGGAGTACTTTAACTAAACTAGCTGAAGAACGAGGACTCCTGACAAAAAATCAAGATGATGTGATCAATCTCGCAGCAAATAAACTCCTGCTGGGATACCCTCCTGGACAAGATAGTTACACTGAAAAAACAATGTATGGTGTCGCCTCTATGTTGTGTAGACTAGGTGTGCGTCCGTATTCGACGTCAGCATTGGCGTCCCGACTCGTTGCCGACTTCATGGCAATTCTCGCGTACGTGGATTACGAGAAAGAGGGTTATATGAGTAGCTACGCGTCGGATCCGGTGCTTACGTTGGGAGCGATTAAAGTGTGGTATGCTCAGAAGGATGTGCTAGCAAATTATATTTTGCCCCAGCTCAAAAAATTGATTTTGAACGAAGCACTGGACACAGGTGGTGTTGGAGAAATAGTTGCTCGTATTGTGATGCTTCTCGCGATGGACAGCTGTGCGAAAGAAGAAAACGCGGTCGGTGAGTTTGTTTCTGTGTCTAAGTTCTTGAGAATATTAGGTGCTTTTGCTCCGGAGATCATAGATTCGGAGATGAATGTTTCTGTTTCGAAGACGAAAGCTTCTGTTTCGAAGATGAAAGCTTCTGTTTCGAAGACGAAAGCTTCTGTGTCGGGAATGCAAGTAATAGTCAAAGGAATGAACTATGCGAAACAAGATGTGGTCAACGCTTATCACAATTGGTTGTCCTTTTGGGACAATTGGCAGATGGGGTTCACGCATTTTGTGCAGATGAATGTGGAACCAGACGAAAACACTTTATGGTATTTGCTGGGGCGTCGAGCTGCGGGCATTTTTCCTCGTGGTCACCAAGGAGCTGATCTGTTCATCCCAATATTTCGGACGAAGTCGATTTATGACTCGATTTTGCCGAGAGAAGAGGTATCGCTGGTGTTAGTTCAAGTCAAAAATCGATCTGGAAAAGACAGTGGATTTTCCCGGTCTGCGACGACTAAGCTGAGCCCTTTGTTTGTGTTTGGAGAAGAAAACACACTCCAGCGGAAAACTAACCATGAGGTGATTCGAATTTATATGAATGTCCAAGAAGAAAATAACAATTTACTGCTGCAAAAATGTCAGAGTTGATGCCCGATGAAAAACTCAAGAAAATCGCCAGTGGAGCACTTGCGAATCCTCTAGTTGCTAAACCTTTTAAGGCTGTGCTGCCCGATGAAAAACTCAAGAAAATGGCACTTGTGGATCCCTTAGTTACAAAACTGTGTGAGGCTCCGGGTTTTACCAACAATAAAAATCTACGTGGCAAATCGGAGAGAAAGAGCGACAATGGTAATAATTCAGGGAAACGTTCACAAAAACGATCTCGCTCGCGCAAAACCCCTCGGCTCAATCATTGAGATATTAAACACCTTGAATGCAAAATGGAAGCGAATATGTTGTTTTCGACTTGGTTGATGTAACTCTAAATCAGGATCGACAACTTTCAATACACATTCTAGGCTACACCCAAGTCTGTTGCTAGTGGTGGACACCCATTTGGTTGGTAATACTACTAGTAACGCAGAAATACTTCCCAGGTTTCCTCCTTTCCAATTCAATCCTGTGCAAGTAACTCATCGATCTGCGCAATAGTTCCAGAACGTGGTATCACGGGAAGAACTGGGCAAACTTCTTGAGATCGAGCCTGCCAATGCCGAACGTGTTACTGCTACGATGATTGGAGAAGAGCGCATGAAGGGCAGTGTCGATCAGCACCTGGGTTTTCTCGAGTTTGAAAACACGGAAGACGAAGTATTGGCTGCTTTCGACACCAGAATTAGCTCTGTGTGCTTCAACGTGAACCAATGTGCGGAACAGATCGAGCAGCAATATCCAGATATTGTACGCCCTCTTTCCGCTGCGACCACTGCCCCGTAGGGCTTATCTACGTACGCGAAGACCTTGGATTGAAGAGTTTAACGAACAACACATTTTGGGTAGTCATGCCATTATTGTTTTGTTTGGGTCTACACAACGATAGTCGAGTAGTAGCACTTGATTATTTCGAAACTCTCGTTGAATCACATGTAGTTGTAAGCAAGATTCACGGTCATTTAAGAAGTGTACATCGGAATCGAGCGCTACTGCTAGTAGCAGTACTATGAAAATAAAATAAAAAATGTACTGTTTTAAAAAACGCGTTATAAGTTATTGCGATAGCACGAGTTTCAATAATAAATATCGCAATAAATTAAAATTGGTAGGGTTTGGACGGTGGAATGTGGGAACGACCCTACCAATCCATGCCCACACCCGTCAAGAAGCTGATAGCTGTCACTAGAGCTGTTGTCCTGGCTTGGGTCCTCTGCCAATCGAAAATGAGTTCGCAACAGCAACACCAGTGGATATGAGTATCAACAAATACCAATATACTTTTCGCATTTTCCGGTATCTCAATTTCGCAATAGTAAGTTATTCCAATATAATACAACAACTATTGTATTTATATTATTTTTCCGGAGGTCGTAGGGTATGGGTGTTAAATATTTTTGTTAGCGTTTTCTACTGATTATGACATTAGTTCTAAGTTTTTGTAAAGTTTAATGTTATAACTTTACAAACGTACATTCGGATAAAATCCAAAAGGACGGGATACAGACGTTTTCATTCGTTTTCTGACAATTCATGTTTCAAACTTGAACTAGAGAACTTAGTTTTTGGACTGACTTGGAAGCTTTAGTCCAAGTTTGATCCAAAACTTCCAAGTTAGTCCATACATTGGAGTTTTCTATTATCAAGTGAGTTCCACCTTATTCAAAATGACATGAGGGCGTTATACGCGCACAGTAAACGGAATCGCAATTATCACGAAATCTTTAGATGTATTGCAGTTGTTCTGGTAGTCGTGCCATTCGACAAGAATACAGACCGGTACCATACATGGTACGATCGCTTCTCAAACACCACACGGACACTTGGACTTGTGGTTACCAGCTGAAACTGAACCAGCACAGCATCGTTGCTTCAACGTTGCTTGGTTGCAGCCTCGTCTCTCTTTGGGGTTGACCCATTTGTGTGGATTTCTTCACCGACGGCGATCAACGACTTGGACAGCCTTGCTATCAGCCATGTTGTATTCCACCTGGAAGGTGGACGATCGTTTTTGTAATAGTACGTCGAATTTCTGTTCAAGTGCTATGTACCGACAAACAATCGACAGCTACACACCGAGATCCCACGCACCACACCGCATCGAACACAAGTAGAAACGCCTTCGATAGCAGGAAACGATCCAATCCAATGTATCAAACGCACACTAACTCGAACGAACAGGTCCTACTAACAGGGTTTCCCACCCGGTAAGCCAAAGCACATCGTTGGCCATATTGCAGCAACAGCTTGCGCCAAAAGAAATTCTGCGATCCTTTAAGATGTGGAAGCTTGTCACTCGAACCGGGTACATTGTACCTTTACCGTACAGGTAAGTTCACCTGTATGGAGAAGGCACCAATGTATGAGAAGCAGCTGGACAAGTACAGGGAGGGTTGATATAATAGTAACTGACATCGCCTTTTCAGATTCGCAATCGAAATGCTCCAGACTGATGTACGAAGTACGTGTAAGTTCGTGTCTTGGGGTCCTGGGTAGCATTGCTACTAGCAAGGACACTCGGGACTAGGATCCTTGAGACGGTCGAGATATCGTATCCATCTGATTTTGTTCGTTCCGTTGACAGCGACGAAAATCCTAGTCGAACGTGAATTGGACGGCGGCCGAGTACATGTAGCAAAAACGACCTGTCAACCTGTCAACAACACCGGTCACCATAGCCACAGCCCTCCACTGTAACTTCAGTACTATTAAATAGACAGACTTGATCGATCGCCACGGATTTGACTCGCAATCGTCGACGCCGGTGCAGCTTTCGACTGCCAATTGACCAGGCGTTCAACACGCAACTCCTAACAGCAGCACGGCTTCTGGAAAACAACTGGCGCATACACATACTCCCGATCTTTTCTTTCGCGGTGTTTTCTTGTCGTCGCTGATGAACTCCTCGCACCACCTGGTGACTCTCTGATGGTCGACCTCAGCGTACAGCGCAGTACTAACCAGTACTAACCAGGGAACTAAAACGGTCGTCGGTGCAGCAATTACTCATTAATCAATTCGCCTCCGCGGTCAAACACATCCAAGCGAGACACCAACGATTCCGCTGTTGCAACCCACGATGACCAAGTCATTTGCCCCACTGGCGACGTCCCTCCTCCTTGCGGTCGCGACCGCTGCCTCGGTGCCTGACGGCACATGGCCTGCCAGCACCGGCACCGTGCAGTATGCGGAGGCTTACATTGTCAAGGCCGGCGAGGTGTTCGACGGTAAGATGCAAACGTTCGAGCGCTCCGACGTGTCGTGTGAGGGTCAAACGGAGAGCAGTGCGGACACTGCCGTGTTCAAGATGGAGCCCGGAGCCACCCTCAAGAACGTCATCATCGGCAAGAACCAAATGGAGGGCGTCCACTGCGACAAGCACGACTGCACTCTGGAGAACGTCTGGTGGGACGACGTGTGTGAAGATGCTTTCAGTGTCAAGGGTGGAACCGCCTCCAGTGTGACCAAGGTCATCGGCGGCGGCGCTCGTTACGCCGACGATAAGGTCATCCAGCACAACGGTCTCGGCACGGTGGAAATCGACGGCTTCTACGGTGAGGACATCAGCAAACTCTACCGTTCGTGTGGCACCTGTGGCGACAAGGCGAAAAAGGTGTCCGTGTCGAACGTGTACGTCGTGAACCCCGGCAACGCCATCGTGACGGTGAACAAGAACTGGGGTGACGAGGCTACGCTCAGCAATATCTGGGTCAAGTCCAGCGGTGACAAGGTCAAGATCTGCCAGTGGTCACAGGGCAACGCCAACGGTGAGCCCTCGATGCTGGGCGACGGCCCGTCCCCACCGCTGTGCCAGTACTCAGAAAGCGATGTACACATCAACGGAGACGTTTCGCAATCCACCGGCACCTCGTCCAAGTCGACGTCGAAGTCGACCGGCAGTGGCTCTACGACCCAGGAGTCGAGTGGTGAGAAGGGTGAGAAGACCGGCACTTCCGTTTCTGGTTCGCTCCGCGGTAGCACGAAGCAAGACGACTCGGAGTCGAAGAAGACGAGTGCGCCGAAAAAGTCGAGCTCGAAGTCCAGTGAGAGCAAGGGTGACGACAAGAAGAAGCAAGATGATGAGAGCACGGAGCAGACGGACAAGACGGAGCAGACCGACAAGACGGAGCAAACCGAAGACAAGAAGAGCAAGAAGAAGGATGACGACAACAAGGCCAAGAAGAAAGATGACGATGACAACTAAGTCCCCATTTCTGAGATGAGGCTCTTGGATATCGGGACAGTATTTCGTTGTAGCGTCCATCGCGCGTGTGAGCGAGTTCGAGTTGTGCTGCTCAGTGGTAGCCACGGAAACGAACAGTGCGTTCTATTTGATGTTGTAGATGATAGACAATACCCCGTCGTCGAAATAATAAATGTAGAAGTGTAGTTTTGTGCAAACATGAAATTGGAGCTTGCTCGATGGCTGAAATGGTATCACGGTGCGGTAGCTCTCCATAATAATAGCTAATTCGCTGTCAAGGTACCCGATCATTTAAGAAGCGTACATTGAAAACTGCTACAAATGCCTTGTAGGTTAAGGGTAACTGATTATCAACTCATTCGTAGGGTATGGGTGTTAAATATTTTTGTTAGCGTTTTCTACTGATTATGACATTAGTTCTAAGTTTTTGTAAAGTTTAATGTTATAACTTTACAAACGTACATTCGGATAAAATCCAAAAGGACGGGATACAGACGTTTTCATTCGTTTTCTGACAATTCATGTTTCAAACTTGAACTAAGAACTTAGTTTTTGGACTGACTCGGAAGCTTTAGTCCAAGTTTGATCCAAAACTTCCAAGTTAGTCCATACATTGGAGTTTTCTATTATCAAGTGAGTTCCACCTTATTCAAAATGACATGAGGGCGTTATACGCGCACAGTAAAACGGAATCGCAATTATCACGAAATCTTTAGATGTATTGCAGTTGTTCTGGTAGTCGTGCCATTCGACAAGAACACTGACCGGTACCATACATGGTACGATCGCTTCTCAAACACCACACGGACACTTGGACTTGTGGTTACCAGCTGAAACTGAACCAGCACAGCATCGTTGCTTCAACGTTGCTTGGTTGCAGCCTCGTCTCTCTTTGGGGTTGACCCATTTGTGTGGATTTCTTCACCGACGGCGATCAACGACTTGGACAGCCTTGCTATCAGCCATGTTGTATTCCACCTGGAAGGTGGACGATCGTTTTTGTAATAGTACGTCGAATTTCTGTTCAAGTGCTATGTACCGAAAAACAATCGACAGCTACACACCGAGATCCCACACATCACACCGCATCGAACACAAGTAGAAACGCCTTCATATAGCAGGAAACGATCCAATCCAATGTATCAAACGCACACTAACTCGAACGAACAGGTCCTACTAACAGGGTTTCCCACCCAGTAAGCCAAAGCACATCGTTGGCCATATTGCAGCAACAGCTTGCGCCAAAAGAAATTCTGCGATCCTTTAAGATGTGGAAGCTTGTCACTCGAACCGGGTACATTGTACCTTTACCGTACAGGTAAGTTCACCTGTATGGAGAAGGCACCAATGTACTGTATGAGAAGCAGCTGGACAAGTACAGGGAGGGTTGATATAATAGTAACTGACATCGCCTTTTCAGATTCGCAATCGAAATGCTCCAGACTGATGTACGAAGTACGTGTAAGTTCGTGTCTCGGGGTCCTGGGTAGCATTGCTACTAGCAAGGACACTCGGGACTAGGATCCTTGAGACGGTCGAGATATCGTATCCATCTGATTTTGTTCGTTCCGTTGACAGCGACGAAAATCCTAGTCGAACGTGAATTGGACGGCGGCCGAGTACATGTAGCAAAAACGACCTGCCAACCTGTCAACAACACCGGTCACCATAGCCACAGCCCTCCACTGTAACTTCAGTACTATTAAATAGACAGACTTGATCGATCGCCACGGATTTGACTCGCAATCGTCGACGCCGGTGCAGCTTTCGACTGCCAATTGACCAGGCGTTCAACACGCAACTCCTAACAGCAGCACGGCTTCTGGAAAACAACTGGCGCATACACATACTCCCGATCTTTTCTTTCGCGGTGTTTTCTTGTCGTCGCTGATGAACTCCTCGCACCACCTGGTGACTCTCTGATGGTCGACCTCAGCGTACAGCGCAGTACTAACCAGTACTAACCAGGGAACTAAAACGGTCGTCGGTGCAGCAATTACTCATTAATCAATTCGCCTCCGCGGTCAAACACATCCAAGCGAGACACCAACGATTCCGCTGTTGCAACCCACGATGACCAAGTCATTTGCCCCACTGGCGACGTCCCTCCTCCTTGCGGTCGCGACCGCTGCCTCGGTGCCTGACGGCACATGGCCTGCCAGCACCGGCACCGTGCAGTATGCGGAGGCTTACATTGTCAAGGCCGGCGAGGTGTTCGACGGTAAGATGCAAACGTTCGAGCGCTCCGACGTGTCGTGTGAGGGTCAAACGGAGAGCAGTGCGGACACTGCCGTGTTCAAGATGGAGCCCGGAGCCACCCTCAAGAACGTCATCATCGGCAAGAACCAAATGGAGGGCGTCCACTGCGACAAGCACGACTGCACTCTGGAGAACGTCTGGTGGGACGACGTGTGTGAAGATGCTTTCAGTGTCAAGGGTGGAACCGCCTCCAGTGTGACCAAGGTCATCGGCGGCGGCGCTCGTTACGCCGACGATAAGGTCATCCAGCACAACGGTCTCGGCACGGTGGAAATCGACGGCTTCTACGGTGAGGACATCAGCAAACTCTACCGTTCGTGTGGCACCTGTGGCGACAAGGCGAAAAAGGTGTCCGTGTCGAACGTGTACGTCGTGAACCCCGGCAACGCCATCGTGACGGTGAACAAGAACTGGGGTGACGAGGCTACGCTCAGCAATATCTGGGTCAAGTCCAGCGGTGACAAGGTCAAGATCTGCCAGTGGTCACAGGGCAACGCCAACGGTGAGCCCTCGATGCTGGGCGACGGCCCGTCCCCACCGCTGTGCCAGTACTCAGAAAGCGATGTACACATCAACGGAGACGTTTCGCAATCCACCGGCACCTCGTCCAAGTCGACGTCGAAGTCGACCGGCAGTGGCTCTACGACCCAGGAGTCGAGTGGTGAGAAGGGTGAGAAGACCGGCACTTCCGTTTCTGGTTCGCTCCGCGGTAGCACGAAGCAAGACGACTCGGAGTCGAAGAAGACGAGTGCGCCGAAAAAGTCGAGCTCGAAGTCCAGTGAGAGCAAGGGTGACGACAAGAAGAAGCAAGATGATGAGAGCACGGAGCAGACGGACAAGACGGAGCAGACCGACAAGACGGAGCAAACCGAAGACAAGAAGAGCAAGAAGAAGGATGACGACAACAAGGCCAAGAAGAAAGATGACGATGACAACTAAGTCCCCATTTCTGAGATGAGGCTCTTGGATATCGGGACAGTATTTCGTTGTAGCGTCCATCGCGCGTGTGAGCGAGTTCGAGTTGTGCTGCTCAGTGGTAGCCACGGAAACGAACAGTGCGTTCTATTTGATGTTGTAGATGATAGACAATACCCCGTCGTCGAAATAATAAATGTAGAAGTGTAGTTTTGTGCAAACATGAAATTGGAGCTTGCTCGATGGCTGAAATGGTATCACGGTGCGGTAGCTCTCCATAATAATAGCTAATTCGCTGTCAAGGTACCCGATCATTTAAGAAGCGTACATTGAAAACTGCTACAAATGCCTTGTAGGTTAAGGGTAACTGATTATCAACTCATTCGTAGGGTATGGGTGTTAAATATTTTTGTTAGCGTTTTCTACTGATTATGACATTAGTTCTAAGTTTTTGTAAAGTTTAATGTTATAACTTTACAAACGTACATTCGGATAAAATCCAAAAGGACGGGATACAGACGTTTTCATTCGTTTTCTGACAATTCATGTTTCAAACTTGAACTAAAGAACTTAGTTTTTGGACTGACTTGGAAGCTTTAGTCCAAGTTTGATCCAAAACTTCCAAGTTAGTCCATACATGGAGTTTTCTATTATCAAGTGAGTTCCACCTTATTCAAAATGACATGAGGGCGTTATACGCGCACAGTAAACGGAATCGCAATTATCACGAAATCTTTAGATGTATTGCAGTTGTTCTGGTAGTCGTGCCATTCGACAAGAACACTGACCGGTACCATACATGGTACGATCGCTTTCACATCACACGTCTCTCTCGCTTCCGGCTCGCTCTTTCCTCACACGCATCGTCTCTTCAACGTTGCTTGGTTGCAGCCTCGTCTCTCTTGTGGGTCTGGGGTTGACCCATTTGTGTGGATTTCTTCACCGACGGCGATCAACGACTTGGACAGCCTTGCTATCAGCCATGTTGTATTCCACCTGGAAGGTGGACGATCGTTTTTGTAATAGTACGTCGAATTTCTGTTCAAGTGCTATGTACCGAAAACAATCGACAGCTACACACCGAGATCCCACACATCACACCGCATCGAACACAAGTAGAAACGCCTTCATATAGCAGGAAACGATCCAATCCAATGTATCAAACGCACACTAACTCGAACGAACAGGTCCTACTAACAGGGTTTCCCACCCGGTAAGCCAAAGCACATCGTTGGCCATATTGCAGCAACAGCTTGCGCCAAAAGAAATTCTGCGATCCTTTAAGACGTGGAAGCTTGTCACTCGAACCCCGGGTACATTGTACCTTTACCGTACAGGTAAGTTCACCTGTATGGAGAAGGCACCAATGTATGTATGAGAAGCAGCTGGACAAGTACAGGGAGGGTTGATATAATAGTAACTGACATCGCCTTTTCAGATTCGCAATCGAAATGCTCCAGACTGATGTACGAAGTACGTGTAAGTTCGTGTCTCGGGGTCCTGGGTAGCATTGCTACTAGCAAGGACACTCGGGACTAGGATCCTTGAGACGGTCGAGATATCGTATCCATCTGATTTTGTTCGTTCCGTTGACAGCGACGAAAATCCTAGTCGAACGTGAATTGGACGGCGGCCGAGTACATGTAGCAAAAACGACCTGTCAACCTGTCAACAACACCGGTCACCATAGCCACAGCCCTCCACTGTAACTTCAGTACTATTAAATAGACAGACTTGATCGATCGCCACGGATTTGACTCGCAATCGTCGACGCCGGTGCAGCTTTCGACTGCCAATTGACCAGGCGTTCAACACGCAACTCCTAACAGCAGCACGGCTTCTGGAAAACAACTGGCGCATACACATACTCCCGATCTTTTCTTTCGCGGTGTTTTCTTGTCGTCGCTGATGAACTCCTCGCACCACCTGGTGACTCTCTGATGGTCGACCTCAGCGTACAGCGCAGTACTAACCAGTACTAACCAGGGAACTAAAACGGTCGTCGGTGCAGCAATTACTCATTAATCAATTCGCCTCCGCGGTCAAACACATCCAAGCGAGACACCAACGATTCCGCTGTTGCAACCCACGATGACCAAGTCATTTGCCCCACTGGCGACGTCCCTCCTCCTTGCGGTCGCGACCGCTGCCTCGGTGCCTGACGGCACATGGCCTGCCAGCACCGGCACCGTGCAGTATGCGGAGGCTTACATTGTCAAGGCCGGCGAGGTGTTCGACGGTAAGATGCAAACGTTCGAGCGCTCCGACGTGTCGTGTGAGGGTCAAACGGAGAGCAGTGCGGACACTGCCGTGTTCAAGATGGAGCCCGGAGCCACCCTCAAGAACGTCATCATCGGCAAGAACCAAATGGAGGGCGTCCACTGCGACAAGCACGACTGCACTCTGGAGAACGTCTGGTGGGACGACGTGTGTGAAGATGCTTTCAGTGTCAAGGGTGGAACCGCCTCCAGTGTGACCAAGGTCATCGGCGGCGGCGCTCGTTACGCCGACGATAAGGTCATCCAGCACAACGGTCTCGGCACGGTGGAAATCGACGGCTTCTACGGTGAGGACATCAGCAAACTCTACCGTTCGTGTGGCACCTGTGGCGACAAGGCGAAAAAGGTGTCCGTGTCGAACGTGTACGTCGTGAACCCCGCAACGCCATCGTGACGGTGAACAAGAACTGGGGTGACGAGGCTACGCTCAGCAATATCTGGGTCAAGTCCAGCGGTGACAAGGTCAAGATCTGCCAGTGGTCACAGGGCAACGCCAACGGTGAGCCCTCGATGCTGGGCGACGGCCCGTCCCCACCGCTGTGCCAGTACTCAGAAAGCGATGTACACATCAACGGAGACGTTTCGCAATCCACCGGCACCTCGTCCAAGTCGACGTCGAAGTCGACCGGCAGTGGCTCTACGACCCAGGAGTCGAGTGGTGAGAAGGGTGAGAAGACCGGCACTTCCGTTTCTGGTTCGCTCCGCGGTAGCACGAAGCAAGACGACTCGGAGTCGAAGAAGACGAGTGCGCCGAAAAAGTCGAGCTCGAAGTCCAGTGAGAGCAAGGGTGACGACAAGAAGAAGCAAGATGATGAGAGCACGGAGCAGACGGACAAGACGGAGCAGACCGACAAGACGGAGCAAACCGAAGACAAGAAGAGCAAGAAGAAGGATGACGACAACAAGGCCAAGAAGAAAGATGACGATGACAACTAAGTCCCCATTTCTGAGATGAGGCTCTTGGATATCGGGACAGTATTTCGTTGTAGCGTCCATCGCGCGTGTGAGCGAGTTCGAGTTGTGCTGCTCAGTGGTAGCCACGGAAACGAACAGTGCGTTCTATTTGATGTTGTAGATGATAGACAATACCCCGTCGTCGAAATAATAAATGTAGAAGTGTAGTTTTTGTGCAAACAATGAATTGGAGCTTGCTCGATGGCTGAAATGGTATCACGGTGCAGTAGCTCTCCATAATAATAGCTAATTCGCTGTCAAGGTACCCGATCATTTAAGAAGCGTACATTGAAAACTGCTACAAATGCCTTGTAGGTTAAGGGTAACTGATTATCAACTCATTCGTAGGGTATGGGTGTTAAATATTTTTGTTAGCGTTTTCTACTGATTATGACATTAGTTCTAAGTTTTTGTAAAGTTTAATGTTATAACTTTACAAACGTACATTCGGATAAAATCCAAAAGGACGGGATACAGACGTTTTCATTCGTTTTCTGACAATTCATGTTTCAAACTTGAACTAAAGAACTTAGTTTTTGGACTGACTTGGAAGCTTTAGTCCAAGTTTGATCCAAAACTTCCAAGTTAGTCCATACATTGGAGTTTTCTATTATCAAGTGAGTTCCACCTTATTCAAAATGACATGAGGGCGTTATACGCGCACAGTAAACGGAATCGCAATTATCACGAAATCTTTAGATGTATTGCAGTTGTTCTGGTAGTCGTGCCATTCGACAAGAATACAGACCGGTACCATACATGGTACGATCGCTTCTCAAACACCACACGGACACTTGGACTTGTGGTTACCAGCTGAAACTGAACCAGCACAGCATCGTTGCTTCAACGTTGCTTGGTTGCAGCCTCGTCTCTCTTTGGGGTTGACCCATTTGTGTGGATTTCTTCACCGACGGCGATCAACGACTTGACAGCCTTGCTATCAGCCATGTTGTATTCCACCTGGAAGGTGGACGATCGTTTTTGTAATAGTACGTCGAATTTCTGTTCAAGTGCTATGTACCGAAAACAATCGACAGCTACACACCGAGATCCCACACATCACACCGCATCGAACACAAGTAGAAACGCTTCATATAGCAGGAAACGATCCAATCCAATGTATCAAACGCACACTAACTCGAACGAACAGGTCCTACTAACAGGGTTTCCCACCCGGTAAGCCAAAGCACATCGTTGGCCATATTGCAGCAACAGCTTGCGCCAAAAGAAATTCTGCGATCCTTTAAGACGTGGAAGCTTGTCACTCGAACCGGGTACATTGTACCTTTACCGTACAGGTAAGTTCACCTGTATGGAGAAGGCACCAATGTATGAGAAGCAGCTGGACAAGTACAGGGAGGGTTGATATAATAGTAACTGACATCGCCTTTTCAGATTCGCAATCGAAATGCTCCAGACTGATGTACGAAGTACGTGTAAGTTCGTGTCTCGGGGGTCCTGGGTAGCATTGCTACTAGCAAGGACACTCGGGACTAGGATCCTTGAGACGGTCGAGATATCGTATCCATCTGATTTTGTTCGTTCCGTTGACAGCGACGAAAATCCTAGTCGAACGTGAATTGGACGGCGGCCGAGTACATGTAGCAAAAACGACCTGCCAACCTGTCAACAACACCGGTCACCATAGCCACAGCCCTCCACTGTAACTTCAGTACTATTAAATAGACAGACTTGATCGATCGCCACGGATTTGACTCGCAATCGTCGACGCCGGTGCAGCTTTCGACTGCCAATTGACCAGGCGTTCAACACGCAACTCCTAACAGCAGCACGGCTTCTGGAAAACAACTGGCGCATACACATACTCCCGATCTTTTCTTTCGCGGTGTTTTCTTGTCGTCGCTGATGAACTCCTCGCACCACCTGGTGACTCTCTGATGGTCGACCTCAGCGTACAGCGCAGTACTAACCAGTACTAACCAGGGAACTAAAACGGTCGTCGGTGCAGCAATTACTCATTAATCAATTCGCCTCCGCGGTCAAACACATCCAAGCGAGACACCAACGATTCCGCTGTTGCAACCCACGATGACCAAGTCATTTGCCCCACTGGCGACGTCCCTCCTCCTTGCGGTCGCGACCGCTGCCTCGGTGCCTGACGGCACATGGCCTGCCAGCACCGGCACCGTGCAGTATGCGGAGGCTTACATTGTCAAGGCCGGCGAGGTGTTCGACGGTAAGATGCAAACGTTCGAGCGCTCCGACGTGTCGTGTGAGGGTCAAACGGAGAGCAGTGCGGACACTGCCGTGTTCAAGATGGAGCCCGGAGCCACCCTCAAGAACGTCATCATCGGCAAGAACCAAATGGAGGGCGTCCACTGCGACAAGCACGACTGCACTCTGGAGAACGTCTGGTGGGACGACGTGTGTGAAGATGCTTTCAGTGTCAAGGGTGGAACCGCCTCCAGTGTGACCAAGGTCATCGGCGGCGGCGCTCGTTACGCCGACGATAAGGTCATCCAGCACAACGGTCTCGGCACGGTGGAAATCGACGGCTTCTACGGTGAGGACATCAGCAAACTCTACCGTTCGTGTGGCACCTGTGGCGACAAGGCGAAAAAGGTGTCCGTGTCGAACGTGTACGTCGTGAACCCCGGCAACGCCATCGTGACGGTGAACAAGACTGGGGTGACGAGGCTACGCTCAGCAATATCTGGGTCAAGTCCAGCGGTGACAAGGTCAAGATCTGCCAGTGGTCACAGGGCAACGCCAACGGTGAGCCCTCGATGCTGGGCGACGGCCCGTCCCCACCGCTGTGCCAGTACTCAGAAAGCGATGTACACATCAACGGAGACGTTTCGCAATCCACCGGCACCTCGTCCAAGTCGACGTCGAAGTCGACCGGCAGTGGCTCTACGACCCAGGAGTCGAGTGGTGAGAAGGGTGAGAAGACCGGCACTTCCGTTTCTGGTTCGCTCCGCGGTAGCACGAAGCAAGACGACTCGGAGTCGAAGAAGACGAGTGCGCCGAAAAAGTCGAGCTCGAAGTCCAGTGAGAGCAAGGGTGACGACAAGAAGAAGCAAGATGATGAGAGCACGGAGCAGACGGACAAGACGGAGCAGACCGACAAGACGGAGCAAACCGAAGACAAGAAGAGCAAGAAGAAGGATGACGACAACAAGGCCAAGAAGAAAGATGACGATGACAACTAAGTCCCATTTCTGAGATGAGGCTCTTGATATCGGGACAGTATTTCGTTGTAGCGTCCATCGCGCGTGTGAGCGAGTTCGAGTTGTGCTGCTCAGTGGTAGCCACGGAAACGAACAGT
>VOQZ01001840.1:0-23618 GCA_008079305.1 Phytophthora palmivora
CACACCGCATCGAACACAAGTAGAAACGCCTTCGATAGCAGGAAACGATCCAATCCAATGTATCAAACGCACACTAACTCGAAACGACAGGTCCTACTAACAGGGTTCCCACCCGGTAAGCCAAAGCACATCGTTGGCCATATGCAGCAACAGCTTGCGCCAAAAGAAATTCTGCGATCCTTTAAGATGTGGAAGCTTGTCACTCGAACGGGTACATTGTACCTTTACCGTACAGGTAAGTTCACCTGTATGGAGAAGGCACCAATGTATGAGAAGCAGCTGGACAAGTACGGGAGGGTTGATATATAGTAACTGACATCGCCTTTTCAGATTCGCAATCGAAATGCTCCAGACTGATGTACGAAGTACGTGTAAGTTCGTGTCTTGGGGGTCCTGGGTAGCATTGCTACTAGCAAGGACACTCGGGACTAGGATCCTTGAGACGGTCGAGATATCGTATCCATCTGATTTTGTTCGTTCCGTTGACAGCGACGAAAATCCTAGTCGAACGTGAATTGGACGGCGGCCGAGTACATGTAGCAAAAACGACCTGTCAACCTGTCAACAACACCGGTCACCATAGCCACAGCCCTCCACTGTAACTTCAGTACTATTAATAGACAGACTTGATCGATCGCCACGGATTTGACTCGCAATCGTCGACGCCGGTGCAGCTTTCGACTGCCAATTGACCAGGCGTTCAACACGCAACTCCTAACAGCAGCACGGCTTCTGGAAAACAACTGGCGCATACACATACTCCCGATCTTTTCTTTCGCGGTGTTTTCTTGTCGTCGCTGATGAACTCCTCGCACCACCTGGTGACTCTCTGATGGTCGACCTCAGCGTACAGCGCAGTACTAACCAGTACTAACCAGGGAACTAAAACGGTCGTCGGTGCAGCAATTACTCATTAATCAATTCGCCTCCGCGGTCAAACACATCCAAGCGAGGACACCAACGATTCCGCTGTTGCAACCCACGATGACCAAGTCATTTGCCCCCACTGGCGACGTCCCTCCTCCTTGCGGTCGCGACCGCTGCCTCGGTGCCTGACGGCACATGGCCTGCCAGCACCGGCACCGTGCAGTATGCGGAGGCTTACATTGTCAAGGCCGGCGAGGTGTTCGACGGTAAGATGCAAACGTTCGAGCGCTCCGACGTGTCGTGTGAGGGTCAAACGGAGAGCAGTGCGGACACTGCCGTGTTCAAGATGGAGCCCGGAGCCACCCTCAAGAACGTCATCATCGGCAAGAACCAAATGGAGGGCGTCCACTGCGACAAGCACGACTGCACTCTGGAGAACGTCTGGTGGGACGACGTGTGTGAAGATGCTTTCAGTGTCAAGGGTGGAACCGCCTCCAGTGTGACCAAGGTCATCGGCGGCGGCGCTCGTTACGCCGACGATAAGGTCATCCAGCACAACGGTCTCGGCACGGTGGAAATCGACGGCTTCTACGGTGAGGACATCAGCAAACTCTACCGTTCGTGTGGCACCTGTGGCGACAAGGCGAAAAAGGTGTCCGTGTCGAACGTGTACGTCGTGAACCCCGGCAACGCCATCGTGACGGTGAACAAGAACTGGGGTGACGAGGCTACGCTCAGCAATATCTGGGTCAAGTCCAGCGGTGACAAGGTCAAGATCTGCCAGTGGTCACAGGGCAACGCCAACGGTGAGCCTCGATGCTGGGCGACGGCCCGTCCCCACCGCTGTGCCAGTACTCAGAAAGCGATGTACACATCAACGGAGACGTTTCGCAATCCACCGGCACCTCGTCCAAGTCGACGTCGAAGTCGACCGGCAGTGGCTCTACGACCCAGGAGTCGAGTGGTGAGAAGGGTGAGAAGACCGGCACTTCCGTTTCTGGTTCGCTCCGCGGTAGCACGAAGCAAGACGACTCGGAGTCGAAGAAGACGAGTGCGCCGAAAAAGTCGAGCTCGAAGTCCAGTGAGAGCAAGGGTGACGACAAGAAGAAGCAAGATGATGAGAGCACGGAGCAGACGGACAAGACGGAGCAGACCGACAAGACGGAGCAAACCGAAGACAAGAAGAGCAAGAAGAAGGATGACGACAACAAGGCCAAGAAGAAAGATGACGATGACAACTAAGTCCCCATTTCTGAGATGAGGCTCTTGGATATCGGGACAGTATTTCGTTGTAGCGTCCATCGCGCGTGTGAGCGAGTTCGAGTTGTGCTGCTCAGTGGTAGCCACGGAAACGAACAGTGCGTTCTATTTGATGTTGTAGATGATAGACAATACCCCGTCGTCGAAATAATAAATGTAGAAGTGTAGTTTTGTGCAAACATGAAATTGGAGCTTGCTCGATGGCTGAAATGGTATCACGGTGCGGTAGCTCTCCATAATAATAGCTAATTCGCTGTCAAGGTACCCGATCATTTAAGAAGCGTACATTGAAAACTGCTACAAATGCCTTGTAGGTTAAGGGTAACTGATTATCAACTCATTCGTAGGGTATGGGTGTTAAATATTTTTGTTAGCGTTTTCTACTGATTATGACATTAGTTCTAAGTTTTTGTAAAGTTTAATGTTATAACTTTACAAACGTACATTCGGATAAAATCCAAAAGGACGGGATACAGACGTTTTCATTCGTTTTCTGACAATTCATGTTTCAAACTTGAACTAAAGAACTTAGTTTTTGGACTGACTTGGAAGCTTTAGTCCAAGTTTGATCCAAAACTTCCAAGTTAGTCCATACATTGGAGTTTTCTATTATCAAGTGAGTTCCACCTTATTCAAAATGACATGAGGGCGTTATACGCGCACAGTAAACGGAATCGCAATTATCACGAAATCTTTAGATGTATTGCAGTTGTTCTGGTAGTCGTGCCATTCGACAAGAATACAGACCGGTACCATACATGGTACGATCGCTTCTCAAACACCACACGGACACTTGGACTTGTGGTTACCAGCTGAAACTGAACCAGCACAGCATCGTTGCTTCAACGTTGCTTGGTTGCAGCCTCGTCTCTCTTTGGGGTTGACCCATTTGTGTGGATTTCTTCACCGACGGCGATCAACGACTTGGACAGCCTTGCTATCAGCCATGTTGTATTCCACCTGGAAGGTGGACGATCGTTTTTGTAATAGTACGTCGAATTTCTGTTCAAGTGCTATGTACCGAAAAACAATCGACAGCTACACACCGAGATCCCACACATCACACCGCATCGAACACAAGTAGAAACGCCTTCATATAGCAGGAAACGATCCAATCCAATGTATCAAACGCACACTAACTCGAACGAACAGGTCCTACTAACAGGGTTTCCCACCCGGTAAGCCAAAGCACATCGTTGGCCATATTGCAGCAACAGCTTGCGCCAAAAGAAATTCTGCGATCCTTTAAGATGTGGAAGCTTGTCACTCGAACCGGGTACATTGTACCTTTACCGTACAGGTAAGTTCACCTGTATGGAGAAGGCACCAATGTATGAGAAGCAGCTGGACAAGTACAGGGAGGGTTGATATAATAGTAACTGACATCGCCTTTTCAGATTCGCAATCGAAATGCTCCAGACTGATGTACGAAGTACGTGTAAGTTCGTGTCTCGGGGGTCCTGGGTAGCATTGCTACTAGCAAGGACACTCGGGACTAGGATCCTTGAGACGGTCGAGATATCGTATCCATCTGATTTTGTTCGTTCCGTTGACAGCGACGAAAATCCTAGTCGAACGTGAATTGGACGGCGGCCGAGTACATGTAGCAAAAACGACCTGTCAACCTGTCAACAACACCGGTCACCATAGCCACAGCCCTCCACTGTAACTTCAGTACTATTAAATAGACAGACTTGATCGATCGCCACGGATTTGACTCGCAATCGTCGACGCCGGTGCAGCTTTCGACTGCCAATTGACCAGGCGTTCAACACGCAACTCCTAACAGCAGCACGGCTTCTGGAAAACAACTGGCGCATACACATACTCCCGATCTTTTCTTTCGCGGTGTTTTCTTGTCGTCGCTGATGAACTCCTCGCACCACCTGGTGACTCTCTGATGGTCGACCTCAGCGTACAGCGCAGTACTAACCAGTACTAACCAGGGAACTAAAACGGTCGTCGGTGCAGCAATTACTCATTAATCAATTCGCCTCCGCGGTCAAACACATCCAAGCGAGACACCAACGATTCCGCTGTTGCAACCCACGATGACCAAGTCATTTGCCCCACTGGCGACGTCCCTCCTCCTTGCGGTCGCGACCGCTGCCTCGGTGCCTGACGGCACATGGCCTGCCAGCACCGGCACCGTGCAGTATGCGGAGGCTTACATTGTCAAGGCCGGCGAGGTGTTCGACGGTAAGATGCAAACGTTCGAGCGCTCCGACGTGTCGTGTGAGGGTCAAACGGAGAGCAGTGCGGACACTGCCGTGTTCAAGATGGAGCCCGGAGCCACCCTCAAGAACGTCATCATCGGCAAGAACCAAATGGAGGGCGTCCACTGCGACAAGCACGACTGCACTCTGGAGAACGTCTGGTGGGACGACGTGTGTGAAGATGCTTTCAGTGTCAAGGGTGGAACCGCCTCCAGTGTGACCAAGGTCATCGGCGGCGGCGCTCGTTACGCCGACGATAAGGTCATCCAGCACAACGGTCTCGGCACGGTGGAAATCGACGGCTTCTACGGTGAGGACATCAGCAAACTCTACCGTTCGTGTGGCACCTGTGGCGACAAGGCGAAAAAGGTGTCCGTGTCGAACGTGTACGTCGTGAACCCCGGCAACGCCATCGTGACGGTGAACAAGAACTGGGGTGACGAGGCTACGCTCAGCAATATCTGGGTCAAGTCCAGCGGTGACAAGGTCAAGATCTGCCAGTGGTCACAGGGCAACGCCAACGGTGAGCCCTCGATGCTGGGCGACGGCCCGTCCCCACCGCTGTGCCAGTACTCAGAAAGCGATGTACACATCAACGGAGACGTTTCGCAATCCACCGGCACCTCGTCCAAGTCGACGTCGAAGTCGACCGGCAGTGGCTCTACGACCCAGGAGTCGAGTGGTGAGAAGGGTGAGAAGACCGGCACTTCCGTTTCTGGTTCGCTCCGCGGTAGCACGAAGCAAGACGACTCGGAGTCGAAGAAGACGAGTGCGCCGAAAAAGTCGAGCTCGAAGTCCAGTGAGAGCAAGGGTGACGACAAGAAGAAGCAAGATGATGAGAGCACGGAGCAGACGGACAAGACGGAGCAGACCGACAAGACGGAGCAAACCGAAGACAAGAAGAGCAAGAAGAAGGATGACGACAACAAGGCCAAGAAGAAAGATGACGATGACAACTAAGTCCCCATTTCTGAGATGAGGCTCTTGGATATCGGGACAGTATTTCGTTGTAGCGTCCATCGCGCGTGTGAGCGAGTTCGAGTTGTGCTGCTCAGTGGTAGCCACGGAAACGAACAGTGCGTTCTATTTGATGTTGTAGATGATAGACAATACCCCGTCGTCGAAATAATAAATGTAGAAGTGTAGTTTTGTGCAAACATGAAATTGGAGCTTGCTCGATGGCTGAAATGGTATCACGGTGCAGTAGCTCTCCATAATAATAGCTAATTCGCTGTCAAGGTACCCGATCATTTAAGAAGCGTACATTGAAAACTGCTACAAATGCCTTGTAGGTTAAGGGTAACTGATTATCAACTCATTCGTAGGGTATGGGTGTTAAATATTTTTGTTAGCGTTTTCTACTGATTATGACATTAGTTCTAAGTTTTTGTAAAGTTTAATGTTATAACTTTACAAACGTACATTCGGATAAAATCCAAAAGGACGGGATACAGACGTTTTCATTCGTTTTCTGACAATTCATGTTTCAAACTTGAACTAAAGAACTTAGTTTTTGGACTGACTTGGAAGCTTTAGTCCAAGTTTGATCCAAAACTTCCAAGTTAGTCCATACATTGGAGTTTTCTATTATCAAGTGAGTTCCACCTTATTCAAAATGACATGAGGGCGTTATACGCGCACAGTAAACGGAATCGCAATTATCACGAAATCTTTAGATGTATTGCAGTTGTTCTGGTAGTCGTGCCATTCGACAAGAATACAGACCGGTACCATACATGGTACGATCGCTTCTCAAACACCACACGGACACTTGGACTTGTGGTTACCAGCTGAAACTGAACCAGCACAGCATCGTTGCTTCAACGTTGCTTGGTTGCAGCCTCGTCTCTCTTTGGGGTTGACCCATTTGTGTGGATTTCTTCACCGACGGCGATCAACGACTTGGACAGCCTTGCTATCAGCCATGTTGTATTCCACCTGGAAGGTGGACGATCGTTTTTGTAATAGTACGTCGAATTTCTGTTCAAGTGCTATGTACCGAAAAACAATCGACAGCTACACACCGAGATCCCACACATCACACCGCATCGAACACAAGTAGAAACGCCTTCATATAGCAGGAAACGATCCAATCCAATGTATCAAACGCACACTAACTCGAACGAACAGGTCCTACTAACAGGGTTTCCCACCCGGTAAGCCAAAGCACATCGTTGGCCATATTGCAGCAACAGCTTGCGCCAAAAGAAATTCTGCGATCCTTTAAGACGTGGAAGCTTGTCACTCGAACCGGGTACATTGTACCTTTACCGTACAGGTAAGTTCACCTGTATGGAGAAGGCACCAATGTATGAGAAGCAGCTGGACAAGTACAGGGAGGGTTGATATAATAGTAACTGACATCGCCTTTTCAGATTCGCAATCGAAATGCTCCAGACTGATGTACGAAGTACGTGTAAGTTCGTGTCTCGGGGGTCCTGGGTAGCATTGCTACTAGCAAGGACACTCGGGACTAGGATCCTTGAGACGGTCGAGATATCGTATCCATCTGATTTTGTTCGTTCCGTTGACAGCGACGAAAATCCTAGTCGAACGTGAATTGGACGGCGGCCGAGTACATGTAGCAAAAACGACCTGTCAACCTGTCAACAACACCGGTCACCATAGCCACAGCCCTCCACTGTAACTTCAGTACTATTAAATAGACAGACTTGATCGATCGCCACGGATTTGACTCGCAATCGTCGACGCCGGTGCAGCTTTCGACTGCCAATTGACCAGGCGTTCAACACGCAACTCCTAACAGCAGCACGGCTTCTGGAAAACAACTGGCGCATACACATACTCCCGATCTTTTCTTTCGCGGTGTTTTCTTGTCGTCGCTGATGAACTCCTCGCACCACCTGGTGACTCTCTGATGGTCGACCTCAGCGTACAGCGCAGTACTAACCAGTACTAACCAGGGAACTAAAACGGTCGTCGGTGCAGCAATTACTCATTAATCAATTCGCCTCCGCGGTCAAACACATCCAAGCGAGACACCAACGATTCCGCTGTTGCAACCCACGATGACCAAGTCATTTGCCCCACTGGCGACGTCCCTCCTCCTTGCGGTCGCGACCGCTGCCTCGGTGCCTGACGGCACATGGCCTGCCAGCACCGGCACCGTGCAGTATGCGGAGGCTTACATTGTCAAGGCCGGCGAGGTGTTCGACGGTAAGATGCAAACGTTCGAGCGCTCCGACGTGTCGTGTGAGGGTCAAACGGAGAGCAGTGCGGACACTGCCGTGTTCAAGATGGAGCCCGGAGCCACCCTCAAGAACGTCATCATCGGCAAGAACCAAATGGAGGGCGTCCACTGCGACAAGCACGACTGCACTCTGGAGAACGTCTGGTGGGACGACGTGTGTGAAGATGCTTTCAGTGTCAAGGGTGGAACCGCCTCCAGTGTGACCAAGGTCATCGGCGGCGGCGCTCGTTACGCCGACGATAAGGTCATCCAGCACAACGGTCTCGGCACGGTGGAAATCGACGGCTTCTACGGTGAGGACATCAGCAAACTCTACCGTTCGTGTGGCACCTGTGGCGACAAGGCGAAAAAGGTGTCCGTGTCGAACGTGTACGTCGTGAACCCCGGCAACGCCATCGTGACGGTGAACAAGAACTGGGGTGACGAGGCTACGCTCAGCAATATCTGGGTCAAGTCCAGCGGTGACAAGGTCAAGATCTGCCAGTGGTCACAGGGCAACGCCAACGGTGAGCCCTCGATGCTGGGCGACGGCCCGTCCCCACCGCTGTGCCAGTACTCAGAAAGCGATGTACACATCAACGGAGACGTTTCGCAATCCACCGGCACCTCGTCCAAGTCGACGTCGAAGTCGACCGGCAGTGGCTCTACGACCCAGGAGTCGAGTGGTGAGAAGGGTGAGAAGACCGGCACTTCCGTTTCTGGTTCGCTCCGCGGTAGCACGAAGCAAGACGACTCGGAGTCGAAGAAGACGAGTGCGCCGAAAAAGTCGAGCTCGAAGTCCAGTGAGAGCAAGGGTGACGACAAGAAGAAGCAAGATGATGAGAGCACGGAGCAGACGGACAAGACGGAGCAGACCGACAAGACGGAGCAAACCGAAGACAAGAAGAGCAAGAAGAAGGATGACGACAACAAGGCCAAGAAGAAAGATGACGATGACAACTAAGTCCCCATTTCTGAGATGAGGCTCTTGGATATCGGGACAGTATTTCGTTGTAGCGTCCATCGCGCGTGTGAGCGAGTTCGAGTTGTGCTGCTCAGTGGTAGCCACGGAAACGAACAGTGCGTTCTATTTGATGTTGTAGATGATAGACAATACCCCGTCGTCGAAATAATAAATGTAGAAGTGTAGTTTTGTGCAAACATGAAATTGGAGCTTGCTCGATGGCTGAAATGGTATCACGGTGCAGTAGCTCTCCATAATAATAGCTAATTCGCTGTCAAGGTACCCGATCATTTAAGAAGCGTACATTGAAAACTGCTACAAATGCCTTGTAGGTTAAGGGTAACTGATTATCAACTCATTCGTAGGGTATGGGTGTTAAATATTTTTGTTAGCGTTTTCTACTGATTATGACATTAGTTCTAAGTTTTTGTAAAGTTTAATGTTATAACTTTACAAACGTACATTCGGATAAAATCCAAAAGGACGGGATACAGACGTTTTCATTCGTTTTCTGACAATTCATGTTTCAAACTTGAACTAAAGAACTTAGTTTTTGGACTGACTTGGAAGCTTTAGTCCAAGTTTGATCCAAAACTTCCAAGTTAGTCCATACATTGGAGTTTTCTATTATCAAGTGAGTTCCACCTTATTCAAAATGACATGAGGGCGTTATACGCGCACAGTAAACGGAATCGCAATTATCACGAAATCTTTAGATGTATTGCAGTTGTTCTGGTAGTCGTGCCATTCGACAAGAATACAGACCGGTACCATACATGGTACGATCGCTTCTCAAACACCACACGGACACTTGGACTTGTGGTTACCAGCTGAAACTGAACCAGCACAGCATCGTTGCTTCAACGTTGCTTGGTTGCAGCCTCGTCTCTCTTTGGGGTTGACCCATTTGTGTGGATTTCTTCACCGACGGCGATCAACGACTTGGACAGCCTTGCTATCAGCCATGTTGTATTCCACCTGGAAGGTGGACGATCGTTTTTGTAATAGTACGTCGAATTTCTGTTCAAGTGCTATGTACCGAAAAACAATCGACAGCTACACACCGAGATCCCACACATCACACCGCATCGAACACAAGTAGAAACGCCTTCATATAGCAGGAAACGATCCAATCCAATGTATCAAACGCACACTAACTCGAACGAACAGGTCCTACTAACAGGGTTTCCCACCCGGTAAGCCAAAGCACATCGTTGGCCATATTGCAGCAACAGCTTGCGCCAAAAGAAATTCTGCGATCCTTTAAGACGTGGAAGCTTGTCACTCGAACCGGGTACATTGTACCTTTACCGTACAGGTAAGTTCACCTGTATGGAGAAGGCACCAATGTATGAGAAGCAGCTGGACAAGTACAGGGAGGGTTGATATAATAGTAACTGACATCGCCTTTTCAGATTCGCAATCGAAATGCTCCAGACTGATGTACGAAGTACGTGTAAGTTCGTGTCTCGGGGGTCCTGGGTAGCATTGCTACTAGCAAGGACACTCGGGACTAGGATCCTTGAGACGGTCGAGATATCGTATCCATCTGATTTTGTTCGTTCCGTTGACAGCGACGAAAATCCTAGTCGAACGTGAATTGGACGGCGGCCGAGTACATGTAGCAAAAACGACCTGCCAACCTGTCAACAACACCGGTCACCATAGCCACAGCCCTCCACTGTAACTTCAGTACTATTAAATAGACAGACTTGATCGATCGCCACGGATTTGACTCGCAATCGTCGACGCCGGTGCAGCTTTCGACTGCCAATTGACCAGGCGTTCAACACGCAACTCCTAACAGCAGCACGGCTTCTGGAAAACAACTGGCGCATACACATACTCCCGATCTTTTCTTTCGCGGTGTTTTCTTGTCGTCGCTGATGAACTCCTCGCACCACCTGGTGACTCTCTGATGGTCGACCTCAGCGTACAGCGCAGTACTAACCAGTACTAACCAGGGAACTAAAACGGTCGTCGGTGCAGCAATTACTCATTAATCAATTCGCCTCCGCGGTCAAACACATCCAAGCGAGACACCAACGATTCCGCTGTTGCAACCCACGATGACCAAGTCATTTGCCCCACTGGCGACGTCCCTCCTCCTTGCGGTCGCGACCGCTGCCTCGGTGCCTGACGGCACATGGCCTGCCAGCACCGGCACCGTGCAGTATGCGGAGGCTTACATTGTCAAGGCCGGCGAGGTGTTCGACGGTAAGATGCAAACGTTCGAGCGCTCCGACGTGTCGTGTGAGGGTCAAACGGAGAGCAGTGCGGACACTGCCGTGTTCAAGATGGAGCCCGGAGCCACCCTCAAGAACGTCATCATCGGCAAGAACCAAATGGAGGGCGTCCACTGCGACAAGCACGACTGCACTCTGGAGAACGTCTGGTGGGACGACGTGTGTGAAGATGCTTTCAGTGTCAAGGGTGGAACCGCCTCCAGTGTGACCAAGGTCATCGGCGGCGGCGCTCGTTACGCCGACGATAAGGTCATCCAGCACAACGGTCTCGGCACGGTGGAAATCGACGGCTTCTACGGTGAGGACATCAGCAAACTCTACCGTTCGTGTGGCACCTGTGGCGACAAGGCGAAAAAGGTGTCCGTGTCGAACGTGTACGTCGTGAACCCCGGCAACGCCATCGTGACGGTGAACAAGAACTGGGGTGACGAGGCTACGCTCAGCAATATCTGGGTCAAGTCCAGCGGTGACAAGGTCAAGATCTGCCAGTGGTCACAGGGCAACGCCAACGGTGAGCCCTCGATGCTGGGCGACGGCCCGTCCCCACCGCTGTGCCAGTACTCAGAAAGCGATGTACACATCAACGGAGACGTTTCGCAATCCACCGGCACCTCGTCCAAGTCGACGTCGAAGTCGACCGGCAGTGGCTCTACGACCCAGGAGTCGAGTGGTGAGAAGGGTGAGAAGACCGGCACTTCCGTTTCTGGTTCGCTCCGCGGTAGCACGAAGCAAGACGACTCGGAGTCGAAGAAGACGAGTGCGCCGAAAAAGTCGAGCTCGAAGTCCAGTGAGAGCAAGGGTGACGACAAGAAGAAGCAAGATGATGAGAGCACGGAGCAGACGGACAAGACGGAGCAGACCGACAAGACGGAGCAAACCGAAGACAAGAAGAGCAAGAAGAAGGATGACGACAACAAGGCCAAGAAGAAAGATGACGATGACAACTAAGTCCCCATTTCTGAGATGAGGCTCTTGGATATCGGGACAGTATTTCGTTGTAGCGTCCATCGCGCGTGTGAGCGAGTTCGAGTTGTGCTGCTCAGTGGTAGCCACGGAAACGAACAGTGCGTTCTATTTGATGTTGTAGATGATAGACAATACCCCGTCGTCGAAATAATAAATGTAGAAGTGTAGTTTTGTGCAAACATGAAATTGGAGCTTGCTCGATGGCTGAAATGGTATCACGGTGCAGTAGCTCTCCATAATAATAGCTAATTCGCTGTCAAGGTACCCGATCATTTAAGAAGCGTACATTGAAAACTGCTACAAATGCCTTGTAGGTTAAGGGTAACTGATTATCAACTCATTCGTAGGGTATGGGTGTTAAATATTTTTGTTAGCGTTTTCTACTGATTATGACATTAGTTCTAAGTTTTTGTAAAGTTTAATGTTATAACTTTACAAACGTACATTCGGATAAAATCCAAAAGGACGGGATACAGACGTTTTCATTCGTTTTCTGACAATTCATGTTTCAAACTTGAACTAAAGAACTTAGTTTTTGGACTGACTCGGAAGCTTTAGTCCAAGTTTGATCCAAAACTTCCAAGTTAGTCCATACATTGGAGTTTTCTATTATCAAGTGAGTTCCACCTTATTCAAAATGACATGAGGGCGTTATACGCGCACAGTAAACGGAATCGCAATTATCACGAAATCTTTAGATGTATTGCAGTTGTTCTGGTAGTCGTGCCATTCGACAAGAATACAGACCGGTACCATACATGGTACGATCGCTTCTCAAACACCACACGGACACTTGGACTTGTGGTTACCAGCTGAAACTGAACCAGCACAGCATCGTTGCTTCAACGTTGCTTGGTTGCAGCCTCGTCTCTCTTTGGGGTTGACCCATTTGTGTGGATTTCTTCACCGACGGCGATCAACGACTTGGACAGCCTTGCTATCAGCCATGTTGTATTCCACCTGGAAGGTGGACGATCGTTTTTGTAATAGTACGTCGAATTTCTGTTCAAGTGCTATGTACCGAAAAACAATCGACAGCTACACACCGAGATCCCACACATCACACCGCATCGAACACAAGTAGAAACGCCTTCATATAGCAGGAAACGATCCAATCCAATGTATCAAACGCACACTAACTCGAACGAACAGGTCCTACTAACAGGGTTTCCCACCCGGTAAGCCAAAGCACATCGTTGGCCATATTGCAGCAACAGCTTGCGCCAAAAGAAATTCTGCGATCCTTTAAGACGTGGAAGCTTGTCACTCGAACCGGGTACATTGTACCTTTACCGTACAGGTAAGTTCACCTGTATGGAGAAGGCACCAATGTATGAGAAGCAGCTGGACAAGTACAGGGAGGGTTGATATAATAGTAACTGACATCGCCTTTTCAGATTCGCAATCGAAATGCTCCAGACTGATGTACGAAGTACGTGTAAGTTCGTGTCTCGGGGGTCCTGGGTAGCATTGCTACTAGCAAGGACACTCGGGACTAGGATCCTTGAGACGGTCGAGATATCGTATCCATCTGATTTTGTTCGTTCCGTTGACAGCGACGAAAATCCTAGTCGAACGTGAATTGGACGGCGGCCGAGTACATGTAGCAAAAACGACCTGCCAACCTGTCAACAACACCGGTCACCATAGCCACAGCCCTCCACTGTAACTTCAGTACTATTAAATAGACAGACTTGATCGATCGCCACGGATTTGACTCGCAATCGTCGACGCCGGTGCAGCTTTCGACTGCCAATTGACCAGGCGTTCAACACGCAACTCCTAACAGCAGCACGGCTTCTGGAAAACAACTGGCGCATACACATACTCCCGATCTTTTCTTTCGCGGTGTTTTCTTGTCGTCGCTGATGAACTCCTCGCACCACCTGGTGACTCTCTGATGGTCGACCTCAGCGTACAGCGCAGTACTAACCAGTACTAACCAGGGAACTAAAACGGTCGTCGGTGCAGCAATTACTCATTAATCAATTCGCCTCCGCGGTCAAACACATCCAAGCGAGACACCAACGATTCCGCTGTTGCAACCCACGATGACCAAGTCATTTGCCCCACTGGCGACGTCCCTCCTCCTTGCGGTCGCGACCGCTGCCTCGGTGCCTGACGGCACATGGCCTGCCAGCACCGGCACCGTGCAGTATGCGGAGGCTTACATTGTCAAGGCCGGCGAGGTGTTCGACGGTAAGATGCAAACGTTCGAGCGCTCCGACGTGTCGTGTGAGGGTCAAACGGAGAGCAGTGCGGACACTGCCGTGTTCAAGATGGAGCCCGGAGCCACCCTCAAGAACGTCATCATCGGCAAGAACCAAATGGAGGGCGTCCACTGCGACAAGCACGACTGCACTCTGGAGAACGTCTGGTGGGACGACGTGTGTGAAGATGCTTTCAGTGTCAAGGGTGGAACCGCCTCCAGTGTGACCAAGGTCATCGGCGGCGGCGCTCGTTACGCCGACGATAAGGTCATCCAGCACAACGGTCTCGGCACGGTGGAAATCGACGGCTTCTACGGTGAGGACATCAGCAAACTCTACCGTTCGTGTGGCACCTGTGGCGACAAGGCGAAAAAGGTGTCCGTGTCGAACGTGTACGTCGTGAACCCCGGCAACGCCATCGTGACGGTGAACAAGAACTGGGGTGACGAGGCTACGCTCAGCAATATCTGGGTCAAGTCCAGCGGTGACAAGGTCAAGATCTGCCAGTGGTCACAGGGCAACGCCAACGGTGAGCCCTCGATGCTGGGCGACGGCCCGTCCCCACCGCTGTGCCAGTACTCAGAAAGCGATGTACACATCAACGGAGACGTTTCGCAATCCACCGGCACCTCGTCCAAGTCGACGTCGAAGTCGACCGGCAGTGGCTCTACGACCCAGGAGTCGAGTGGTGAGAAGGGTGAGAAGACCGGCACTTCCGTTTCTGGTTCGCTCCGCGGTAGCACGAAGCAAGACGACTCGGAGTCGAAGAAGACGAGTGCGCCGAAAAAGTCGAGCTCGAAGTCCAGTGAGAGCAAGGGTGACGACAAGAAGAAGCAAGATGATGAGAGCACGGAGCAGACGGACAAGACGGAGCAGACCGACAAGACGGAGCAAACCGAAGACAAGAAGAGCAAGAAGAAGGATGACGACAACAAGGCCAAGAAGAAAGATGACGATGACAACTAAGTCCCCATTTCTGAGATGAGGCTCTTGGATATCGGGACAGTATTTCGTTGTAGCGTCCATCGCGCGTGTGAGCGAGTTCGAGTTGTGCTGCTCAGTGGTAGCCACGGAAACGAACAGTGCGTTCTATTTGATGTTGTAGATGATAGACAATACCCCGTCGTCGAAATAATAAATGTAGAAGTGTAGTTTTGTGCAAACATGAAATTGGAGCTTGCTCGATGGCTGAAATGGTATCACGGTGCAGTAGCTCTCCATAATAATAGCTAATTCGCTGTCAAGGTACCCGATCATTTAAGAAGCGTACATTGAAAACTGCTACAAATGCCTTGTAGGTTAAGGGTAACTGATTATCAACTCATTCGTAGGGTATGGGTGTTAAATATTTTTGTTAGCGTTTTCTACTGATTATGACATTAGTTCTAAGTTTTTGTAAAGTTTAATGTTATAACTTTACAAACGTACATTCGGATAAAATCCAAAAGGACGGGATACAGACGTTTTCATTCGTTTTCTGACAATTCATGTTTCAAACTTGAACTAAAGAACTTAGTTTTTGGACTGACTCGGAAGCTTTAGTCCAAGTTTGATCCAAAACTTCCAAGTTAGTCCATACATTGGAGTTTTCTATTATCAAGTGAGTTCCACCTTATTCAAAATGACATGAGGGCGTTATACGCGCACAGTAAACGGAATCGCAATTATCACGAAATCTTTAGATGTATTGCAGTTGTTCTGGTAGTCGTGCCATTCGACAAGAATACAGACCGGTACCATACATGGTACGATCGCTTCTCAAACACCACACGGACACTTGGACTTGTGGTTACCAGCTGAAACTGAACCAGCACAGCATCGTTGCTTCAACGTTGCTTGGTTGCAGCCTCGTCTCTCTTTGGGGTTGACCCATTTGTGTGGATTTCTTCACCGACGGCGATCAACGACTTGGACAGCCTTGCTATCAGCCATGTTGTATTCCACCTGGAAGGTGGACGATCGTTTTTGTAATAGTACGTCGAATTTCTGTTCAAGTGCTATGTACCGAAAAACAATCGACAGCTACACACCGAGATCCCACGCACCACACCGCATCGAACACAAGTAGAAACGCCTTCGATAGCAGGAAACGATCCAATCCAATGTATCAAACGCACACTAACTCGAACGAACAGGTCCTACTAACAGGGTTTCCCACCCGGTAAGCCAAAGCACATCGTTGGCCATATTGCAGCAACAGCTTGCGCCAAAAGAAATTCTGCGATCCTTTAAGACGTGGAAGCTTGTCACTCGAACCGGGTACATTGTACCTTTACCGTACAGGTAAGTTCACCTGTATGGAGAAGGCACCAATGTATGAGAAGCAGCTGGACAAGTACAGGGAGGGTTGATATAATAGTAACTGACATCGCCTTTTCAGATTCGCAATCGAAATGCTCCAGACTGATGTACGAAGTACGTGTAAGTTCGTGTCTCGGGGGTCCTGGGTAGCATTGCTACTAGCAAGGACACTCGGGACTAGGATCCTTGAGACGGTCGAGATATCGTATCCATCTGATTTTGTTCGTTCCGTTGACAGCGACGAAAATCCTAGTCGAACGTGAATTGGACGGCGGCCGAGTACATGTAGCAAAAACGACCTGCCAACCTGTCAACAACACCGGTCACCATAGCCACAGCCCTCCACTGTAACTTCAGTACTATTAAATAGACAGACTTGATCGATCGCCACGGATTTGACTCGCAATCGTCGACGCCGGTGCAGCTTTCGACTGCCAATTGACCAGGCGTTCAACACGCAACTCCTAACAGCAGCACGGCTTCTGGAAAACAACTGGCGCATACACATACTCCCGATCTTTTCTTTCGCGGTGTTTTCTTGTCGTCGCTGATGAACTCCTCGCACCACCTGGTGACTCTCTGATGGTCGACCTCAGCGTACAGCGCAGTACTAACCAGTACTAACCAGGGAACTAAAACGGTCGTCGGTGCAGCAATTACTCATTAATCAATTCGCCTCCGCGGTCAAACACATCCAAGCGAGACACCAACGATTCCGCTGTTGCAACCCACGATGACCAAGTCATTTGCCCCACTGGCGACGTCCCTCCTCCTTGCGGTCGCGACCGCTGCCTCGGTGCCTGACGGCACATGGCCTGCCAGCACCGGCACCGTGCAGTATGCGGAGGCTTACATTGTCAAGGCCGGCGAGGTGTTCGACGGTAAGATGCAAACGTTCGAGCGCTCCGACGTGTCGTGTGAGGGTCAAACGGAGAGCAGTGCGGACACTGCCGTGTTCAAGATGGAGCCCGGAGCCACCCTCAAGAACGTCATCATCGGCAAGAACCAAATGGAGGGCGTCCACTGCGACAAGCACGACTGCACTCTGGAGAACGTCTGGTGGGACGACGTGTGTGAAGATGCTTTCAGTGTCAAGGGTGGAACCGCCTCCAGTGTGACCAAGGTCATCGGCGGCGGCGCTCGTTACGCCGACGATAAGGTCATCCAGCACAACGGTCTCGGCACGGTGGAAATCGACGGCTTCTACGGTGAGGACATCAGCAAACTCTACCGTTCGTGTGGCACCTGTGGCGACAAGGCGAAAAAGGTGTCCGTGTCGAACGTGTACGTCGTGAACCCCGGCAACGCCATCGTGACGGTGAACAAGAACTGGGGTGACGAGGCTACGCTCAGCAATATCTGGGTCAAGTCCAGCGGTGACAAGGTCAAGATCTGCCAGTGGTCACAGGGCAACGCCAACGGTGAGCCCTCGATGCTGGGCGACGGCCCGTCCCCACCGCTGTGCCAGTACTCAGAAAGCGATGTACACATCAACGGAGACGTTTCGCAATCCACCGGCACCTCGTCCAAGTCGACGTCGAAGTCGACCGGCAGTGGCTCTACGACCCAGGAGTCGAGTGGTGAGAAGGGTGAGAAGACCGGCACTTCCGTTTCTGGTTCGCTCCGCGGTAGCACGAAGCAAGACGACTCGGAGTCGAAGAAGACGAGTGCGCCGAAAAAGTCGAGCTCGAAGTCCAGTGAGAGCAAGGGTGACGACAAGAAGAAGCAAGATGATGAGAGCACGGAGCAGACGGACAAGACGGAGCAGACCGACAAGACGGAGCAAACCGAAGACAAGAAGAGCAAGAAGAAGGATGACGACAACAAGGCCAAGAAGAAAGATGACGATGACAACTAAGTCCCCATTTCTGAGATGAGGCTCTTGGATATCGGGACAGTATTTCGTTGTAGCGTCCATCGCGCGTGTGAGCGAGTTCGAGTTGTGCTGCTCAGTGGTAGCCACGGAAACGAACAGTGCGTTCTATTTGATGTTGTAGATGATAGACAATACCCCGTCGTCGAAATAATAAATGTAGAAGTGTAGTTTTGTGCAAACATGAAATTGGAGCTTGCTCGATGGCTGAAATGGTATCACGGTGCAGTAGCTCTCCATAATAATAGCTAATTCGCTGTCAAGGTACCCGATCATTTAAGAAGCGTACATTGAAAACTGCTACAAATGCCTTGTAGGTTAAGGGTAACTGATTATCAACTCATTCGTAGGGTATGGGTGTTAAATATTTTTGTTAGCGTTTTCTACTGATTATGACATTAGTTCTAAGTTTTTGTAAAGTTTAATGTTATAACTTTACAAACGTACATTCGGATAAAATCCAAAAGGACGGGATACAGACGTTTTCATTCGTTTTCTGACAATTCATGTTTCAAACTTGAACTAAAGAACTTAGTTTTTGGACTGACTCGGAAGCTTTAGTCCAAGTTTGATCCAAAACTTCCAAGTTAGTCCATACATTGGAGTTTTCTATTATCAAGTGAGTTCCACCTTATTCAAAATGACATGAGGGCGTTATACGCGCACAGTAAACGGAATCGCAATTATCACGAAATCTTTAGATGTATTGCAGTTGTTCTGGTAGTCGTGCCATTCGACAAGAATACAGACCGGTACCATACATGGTACGATCGCTTCTCAAACACCACACGGACACTTGGACTTGTGGTTACCAGCTGAAACTGAACCAGCACAGCATCGTTGCTTCAACGTTGCTTGGTTGCAGCCTCGTCTCTCTTTGGGGTTGACCCATTTGTGTGGATTTCTTCACCGACGGCGATCAACGACTTGGACAGCCTTGCTATCAGCCATGTTGTATTCCACCTGGAAGGTGGACGATCGTTTTTGTAATAGTACGTCGAATTTCTGTTCAAGTGCTATGTACCGAAAAACAATCGACAGCTACACACCGAGATCCCACGCACCACACCGCATCGAACACAAGTAGAAACGCCTTCGATAGCAGGAAACGATCCAATCCAATGTATCAAACGCACACTAACTCGAACGAACAGGTCCTACTAACAGGGTTTCCCACCCGGTAAGCCAAAGCACATCGTTGGCCATATTGCAGCAACAGCTTGCGCCAAAAGAAATTCTGCGATCCTTTAAGACGTGGAAGCTTGTCACTCGAACCGGGTACATTGTACCTTTACCGTACAGGTAAGTTCACCTGTATGGAGAAGGCACCAATGTATGAGAAGCAGCTGGACAAGTACAGGGAGGGTTGATATAATAGTAACTGACATCGCCTTTTCAGATTCGCAATCGAAATGCTCCAGACTGATGTACGAAGTACGTGTAAGTTCGTGTCTCGGGGGTCCTGGGTAGCATTGCTACTAGCAAGGACACTCGGGACTAGGATCCTTGAGACGGTCGAGATATCGTATCCATCTGATTTTGTTCGTTCCGTTGACAGCGACGAAAATCCTAGTCGAACGTGAATTGGACGGCGGCCGAGTACATGTAGCAAAAACGACCTGCCAACCTGTCAACAACACCGTCACCATAGCCACAGCCCTCCACTGTAACTTCAGTACTATTAAATAGACAGACTTGATCGATCGCCACGGATTTGACTCGCAATCGTCGACGCCGGTGCAGCTTTCGACTGCCAATTGACCAGGCGTTCAACACGCAACTCCTAACAGCAGCACGGCTTCTGGAAAACAACTGGCGCATACACATACTCCCGATCTTTTCTTTCGCGGTGTTTTCTTGTCGTCGCTGATGAACTCCTCGCACCACCTGGTGACTCTCTGATGGTCGACCTCAGCGTACAGCGCAGTACTAACCAGTACTAACCAGGGAACTAAAACGGTCGTCGGTGCAGCAATTACTCATTAATCAATTCGCCTCCGCGGTCAAACACATCCAAGCGAGACACCAACGATTCCGCTGTTGCAACCCACGATGACCAAGTCATTTGCCCCACTGGCGACGTCCCTCCTCCTTGCGGTCGCGACCGCTGCCTCGGTGCCTGACGGCACATGGCCTGCCAGCACCGGCACCGTGCAGTATGCGGAGGCTTACATTGTCAAGGCCGGCGAGGTGTTCGACGGTAAGATGCAAACGTTCGAGCGCTCCGACGTGTCGTGTGAGGGTCAAACGGAGAGCAGTGCGGACACTGCCGTGTTCAAGATGGAGCCCGGAGCCACCCTCAAGAACGTCATCATCGGCAAGAACCAAATGGAGGGCGTCCACTGCGACAAGCACGACTGCACTCTGGAGAACGTCTGGTGGGACGACGTGTGTGAAGATGCTTTCAGTGTCAAGGGTGGAACCGCCTCCAGTGTGACCAAGGTCATCGGCGGCGGCGCTCGTTACGCCGACGATAAGGTCATCCAGCACAACGGTCTCGGCACGGTGGAAATCGACGGCTTCTACGGTGAGGACATCAGCAAACTCTACCGTTCGTGTGGCACCTGTGGCGACAAGGCGAAAAAGGTGTCCGTGTCGAACGTGTACGTCGTGAACCCCGGCAACGCCATCGTGACGGTGAACAAGAACTGGGGTGACGAGGCTACGCTCAGCAATATCTGGGTCAAGTCCAGCGGTGACAAGGTCAAGATCTGCCAGTGGTCACAGGGCAACGCCAACGGTGAGCCCTCGATGCTGGGCGACGGCCCGTCCCCACCGCTGTGCCAGTACTCAGAAAGCGATGTACACATCAACGGAGACGTTTTCGCAATCCACCGGCACCTCGTCCAAGTCGACGTCGAAGTCGACCGGCAGTGGCTCTACGACCCAGGAGTCGAGTGGTGAGAAGGGTGAGAAGACCGGCACTTCCGTTTCTGGTTCGCTCCGCGGTAGCACGAAGCAAGACGACTCGGAGTCGAAGAAGACGAGTGCGCCGAAAAAGTCGAGCTCGAAGTCCAGTGAGAGCAAGGGTGACGACAAGAAGAAGCAAGATGATGAGAGCACGGAGCAGACGGACAAGACGGAGCAGACCGACAAGACGGAGCAAACCGAAGACAAGAAGAGCAAGAAGAAGGATGACGACAACAAGGCCAAGAAGAAAGATGACGATGACAACTAAGTCCCCATTTCTGAGATGAGGCTCTTGGATATCGGGACAGTATTTCGTTGTAGCGTCCATCGCGCGTGTGAGCGAGTTCGAGTTGCGTTGCTAAGCATAGGCCCTGGGAACGAACAGTGAGTTCCATTTGGTGTTTTAGTCAGTAGATCCAGCCATAAAAATGCTATGCAGTTTGTGAAAATCGTTTGTTAAACAAACTTGCTTAGTCATCGTTTCCTTCATTTGTCTGATGTAAGACTATGCACATTCATGAATTATGTCAAACTACTAGGAGGGTTTCGTCTCGGAGACGACAACATAGAAACATACTAATCACTCTCCTCAATGATCAACTCAATTGCGCTTTCGATTGCGAGTATTGCACTTCGTGTCCGTCGATGTGGAGGTAGTAACGGAGGGGCTGCCGGCGACTGAAGTTTCGGCCTCTTCACCGACATCAGATTGTGTCGTTGGAGCTTCGGTCGATTCAGTGGTCTCGTCGTAGCTGCTGCTGGACGTCGTGTTTTCTGACGAAGCTGACGGAGCAATCGTCTCTTCATTCACGTAGGAGGATGTTGACGCTTCCGAAGCGGTCAGAGTAGTTTCGCGGTCGGAACTCGACACGGACGCTGACGTTCCTTCACTGGTGCTAGTATTACTCGTACCACTACCAGAAGCACCAGTTATTGAAACCGTGGATGTCGAAGTCGTCGATGAGGTAGTAGTGTTCGATGAAGTACTGGCTGCCGTCGACACGTCCTCATTGATGTGAATGTCACTTTCGGAATATTGGCACAACGGGTCCTTGATACCGTCGCCCAACTCGGTCGGCTCGCCATCTTCGTTACCCTGTGACCATCCGCAAACCACATAGTCATCGTCATCAGCTTTGATCCAGATGTTACTCAAGGTGGCCTCATCGTCGTAGTTGTCGTTCACAGTCACTATACTCACGCTCGGATTCACAGCGTACACGTTCGACACAGTCACGAAACGTTGCTTGTCACCACAGGTGCCGCACGAACGATACAGCTTGCCGAACGTGTCGGCGTAGAATCCGTCGATCTTGACCGTACCATATCCGTTGTGCTGAATGACCTTGTCATCAGCATTGCGTGCACCACCACCCGTCACGGTCGACACACTCGAAGCCGAGCCACCCTTGATACTCAAAGCGTCTTCACACACGTCATCCCACCACACATTCTCAATGGTGCAGTCCGAGTCGTCGCAGTGCACACCCTCCATTTGGTCGGCACCAATGATGACATTTTTCAGGGTACCGCCAGCTTCCACGAGAAAGACAGCGGTCGAGGAGCCACTTTCTTCCTGGCCCTCGCACGTAATGTCCGATCGTTGGTAGGTCTTGAGACCACCATCGAAAGTTTCACCCAGCGACCGTGTAGGGTTCCGTGTAGTAGACGTCACCTTGGCTGGTGGGCCACGTTCCGTCCGGGACAGAGGCAGCAGAGGCCGTAGCGGCAAAGATGAAGGCGACAGCGAAGACCTTAACCATTTTATAGAATAGGAGTTGGCACGAGGCAATTTGAAAAATGAAAGGTGTCAGGGCCTGAGAGTGAGGCTCATATCTACGGCAGAGTAATGTACTAACGGAGTCACAAGGACACAGTGTGAGAAGAAATGATCGGTGAGATTGAGATAGGGAGCGTGCTACGCCTCATATCCCCTTGCCGTATAATAATCCGCACAGCTTGTTCCAAGGAAATGTACGACAACGTCGCGAACTCGCAACTGCAGAGACTAGGCCACACTGTCGACTACTAAAACGATGATATGTGCATGTAGCACAGCGCTGCTTATCCTGAACACTAGCGAAATGATTAGCTACATCGATGCGGGCAGTACACCACAGACTACGAAAGTTGCTGTTCTATTGCTTTCTGACCTCGCCTAAATTAATCGACTTCGGAGATCGATCGAGCAAGCGTTAATACGTAATGCATATGCTGTTTGAGCTCGTAAATGAATTCCGCCCGTATCTTCAACTACTGCAAATCCTGTCAGAACGAAGACCTTCACCCTAATGCGGTGGCAGTCATGCGCCTTGATAGGAAGTGCATTCATCGGCACCATGCGGGAACTGACGCTGACGTGTGAAGCAAGATTACGCGTAATGGGTTATTAGCTTCAACTCCTGAACACTGCTTCATGTCCTCTACATGGTGCAACGAAAACATATTAGTCCTTCAGTCGTTTTATCAGAGAACTACAGATAACTTCGGAGTATATCGAAACAACTAACATTCGGGTACATTTCGAGGATCCGATTACACCATCACTGCTTCGATGCGACTCAAACTCATGTACATGTAGTTACTAGATTGTCCTCCACTAGACTACACTGGTG